>APFE030464743.1:3445-14781 GCA_000404065.3 Pinus taeda | reverse complement strand
GTAATCACTAGTATTATAGGGACCCAACAGATGGTAAGGATGGGTCTAATTTCTTCATTCTCAAATTCAGGCTCTTTGGTAGGTAGAGGTTTTTGAATCAAGGTAAAGTCAGGTTTACTTGATGAAATTGGTTCTGTACGAGGGTAAAGGATAAGGTTCTTTGTAACTTCCCCATTGTATATTACCATGTTTCCATACATTTGGTTTGTTGCTTTATAGGAATCTATCCTAACTCATCCCCTATCATTCTTTGTTCTAGTTCTGAGAATTCATCATCGGTATGTTCAATAATTATAGGTGAAGTATGAGTGTTGAGCACCCGACCAGATCAAAGATTTAGTTCATTACATTCCATAGTGGAAACCCTATATGCAGGGAGGTTGAGTGTCTCAACCTATTGAGCCCCTCTGTTATTTGGATTCGAATTGGGTTGGATAGGCAGCTGAGGACAAAGAGGAGGGTTACTAGTGGGTGCATTAGTAGGAAACTGTAGCTACTGTTGTGGCATAGTTTGGGAGAATTGTCCTGAAGGAGGAGGAGGACATCCATGCCAATTCTGGGACCATGAAGAATTTGGACCAGATTGAGGATACCAAGGTTTCCAGGTTATTGGATATTGGTAAGTCTGCGACGAAGAAGGTGAAAAAGGTACAAACTGCTGACCATAATTCATATTATTAAAATACTGAGTTGGGTCTTGAGGCATAGATTGATTCACTTTCGACGGTCATGGTTGCCATGGTTCCTTGATCTCATAAAATAAATCTGATCTGCTTCTCCATTCGTCCCCTAAAAGATTGTCTTCAATCCAAGAAGAGACGGGAAAGTACTAGTGGAATGACTCTGTTCTCTTATTGCACAAGTCTCCACATAATTCAATGGAAATTCCTTCAACAGATACTTCTTCTTGCATTGAGGGCAGAAAATAGACACAACCTTCTCTGCTTCCATTTGCTTTTGCTTTGCCTGCAACACGTCTAGTTGTGATGATAATGTACTCAGGATATTGGTTCTCAGGTTTTCCAGCAGATTCCCAATTTTAGCCTTTGTAACTCCATTGCCGAATGTTTTGAGATTTTAGATTCCCTGTCTCTGTCTTGCAGCCCCTCGTGAACACTTGATGCATAATTCACAGATGGTATCAAATTCCTTCTTTGATATATCTCATTTCCCTACTACGTTCAATAGCCCCAAATATTCCTTCCTCCGTGCTTTGAGAAGGATAATTTTCAAGATATTCTTATCTAAGTTGTTAGGGCCTAAATCTACCTCAGGCTGAAGGAAGGCAAGTTTAGTGTAACATCAAACCACGCTTAACCTGGTAGCTAGCCCTACCAGGCCAGGAGAGGGCTCTCTCCTTGTCAATCTCAATGAAAATTTATCAAGGAAGGCTTGAGATGACAGATATAAAATCTAATTTTAGGCTAGGTATGTTTGCTCAGAGGAATTTGATTGATTTTAATGATTGGTTGCTGGATCAGATGGGGAAGGCAGCTTTGGGTCTGGGAAATCAACATAGATTTGCAGAGGTTTCTGTGGGGCAAGGTAGGCAAGTGTTTTATCACTTTGAAATGAGTGTAATGGTGAGTCTAAAGACTGGTGAGGAGCTGGAGAGGGCATGCAAGTGTCATGAGTCCTTTTTAGACCGTAGAAAACATGTAAAACTAAATAAACCCTAAGTCAGAGCATCGAAATACCAATGGATTTTATCTTTTACACTTGATTCATTTAGTTATGAAAAATAAGAGAGATGATGGCACACATAAACATAATATTAACTAAATTATAGAGAAGAAAACAACGCTAATTCACATTACCACAAGAATCCCACAAAATGCTGCAAAACCCTGGTTTATTTCCTTGCCAAACTATAGAAGTGATGTACAATTGTGCTCAATGCATCCACAAGAGTCCAACCTTGACAAATGAATAAGAAAGTACAAGATATAGGCATCAAACCACCTATGCTAGCCATCAGGGGTCAAATCCAGAATCAAGGATCTGTTTCAACAAGATCTAAACTAGGAACTGAAAAATAGGCAGTGGAACAGCTTGCCTCTAAAACTATGGAAACTGATTCATTCATCATCAAAACAACTCTAACAGATGTATCTACCTCCTTAAGTCAATTTTCATCATTTTCACATCATAGTACATCAAGTTACATCATATGACATCATGAATTTATCAAAGAGAGAAGAAAAAGTCAAACTGATAGAAACCTAGGCGAAATTCTGAGCAACAGGTAAAACTGGCAAATTTTTCTCCTATGCATAGCGCCACTAATTCTATGCGTAGCAATTTTTCTGGGCCAATTTTGGAATGCTTTGTGAAGTCCAAATCAGGTGTAGAATAGCTCATTGGAAAGCTTAGTGAGTCTACTTTCTGGGACAACTTGAATTTTTTGATTTGGAGTCCATTTTCCCCTCCAAAAATGCAATCTGCCAAGACTGCTTCCTGTGTGGCAAAAAAGTGGCAGAGAGGGCATTTGTTGGGTGTTTTTGGCTCTTTTGGAGGTCCAGGAACTTGTCAAAATTTCTCAGCCATTTCTGACCATGCATAACCTTTCATGCTAATTCCAAAAATGTAAAGTTTTTTTCAAATGGAGGTGCCCATCAAAAGCGTAGCGCCAGTGGTGCTACGCACTTGCTGAAAAAACCTGTTTTTTGCCTCAAAAAATTCATTAATGACAAAAACTTCACCAAATTTCTTGAAATTTGGCATGAGTGATCCTTTTTATGTGCTATGCTGGGGAAATGATGCTTTAGCCAAGATCTTGAGCTTATATTGCTCTTTTTGTCTCCTCAAAGCTCTCTTTAGTTTAGCCTTTAACCTCTTCACCCTTGTTTTGCAAATTTAATTTCGAGTTAAGTAGTGATAGGCCATATGGCGCAGCATTTTCTTCTCCTTGTAAGATTTCTCAAGCAATTTGTCCAAGTGAATGTTTTCCCTCTCTAACCATGATTCTCAGTTAGCCTCAATTTCTTTGAGTCATTTTGATTTTCCTTCTTTTTGTTGCTTGCTTGTTTTCTTTAATTGTTTGTAGCTCCATGATCGTTTGTTTGTCCTCCAGTCACTTATTCTCTTGCTCAAGGAAGTTAATGATCTATTTAGCCCTCTCAAGGTCAAGTGACAAGGCTTGGATTTCAGCCTCTTTTTCTTTGATGATCATATCTTTGAGTTTGAGCTTTGAGGGCCCAAATCAATGTCATCCTCCTCAACCAAGACAAAATCTCTGTCTTGCCCTTCAAAAGGCCCTTCATCATGAAATTGTCGCTTTCCTTTGTCCTATACCTATTCTACTGAAGAAGAAGGCAAAGTCCCTTTAACTCTAGGTGAAGATAGCATTTGCATGTGATATGATGAAGAAAACGAGACCCCTTCCACCCCTGGTGGAGATAATACTCGTTTGGTAGTTGCAAATAGTCCCCTTGTGCCTTTCTCATAAGTGACAAACACTGGCACACCTATAGTTTCAGGCTTATGAACATTTGGCTGGTTTGAAGGCCCTCCTTCCTCTTGAAGCACTGATGGAGTCACTTGAGGGCTTTTGAAAACCTCAGGTGCAATGAAAGTATCCCATGAAATATTCAGCAAGCTTAGCTGATGAAAACAACAATTTTAATCAATGAGAAATGGTAAATGCTACTGAACTGTTTAGGAAGAGGTTTCCTTTGCACATATAAAGCCATCTTCTCAATCTTCCTGCATATAAAGTATGGCAGGTTCATCATCCTCACTCTTGTGAAATGCATCAAGAATCTGACACGGTATGTATGTAGACAGGAAAACCTCCCCTCACAAGTAAAATACTTGATGATGAGTTTCATGAGTGGAGCATAAGTATCTTGCAAGTGTTTGAAAGGAAAGACCCTACTGATTTTCCTCTGATAACTAGCCTTGATGTAAGGCTCATAATTCTCTCTGCCCACATGCTGCCCCTTATTCCACTATTCACCCACATTAGGGATGCCTGTTGTTGCCGCAATGGTTTCAGGTGTCAAGATGAAAGAGACACCAGCTAGGTTCACTTGGCCATTGTGAAGATGAATAACGAATAACCTAGCAAGCTCATCGTGATATTTCACCCTCTCCACCATTTCACAAAATTGGTAACAAGACTGATGTTTAAAACAGGTTACTATAATAGGGCAATCAAGTAACTCTGTAAGAGTGTTGGGCTCCTCTCGGATATGTTTTCCTCCTTTATGTGGTTTTCTTGGTGCATGAGCCTCTTGGGAAGAATCACTGACAGTTTCATCATCCCTCTCATATGCTGAGTTTGTCTCCATACTTGCAAATTTGGAGTGAAAAATGATGAGTATGAAGAGATTTTTAAAGTATAAGGGTGAGTAGGGTGACTGTTGTTTTTCCTTTTGGAAATGAGGGATTGACTGATAGTATGACTGTAAATGAGGGTTTTGATGGTGGAAGGAATGTAATGAGGGAATAGGAAATGAGAATTAGGGTTTTGGGAATGTATAGGGTTAATGTTTAGGAATAATGTATAGGGCTTAGGGTTTGGTAATAGGGAGTGAGTGCCAATGATTTTGGGAGAGGGAAAGAGGAAGGGATTTAGGGAAATTTAGTGTGAGGGAAGGGAATGGAGTGTAGGAAGATAATCAAAGGGGAACTAACAACAGAAAATAAAAACCTATGCAAATTTGGCAAGACAATTTTAGGGATAGCTAGGATTTAGTTTTTAGACGCACAAATCACCACCACAGATGAAAAAAATCCATTGCTAGACCAGATGTGAGGCTTTACTTACTTGTTGAGAGGTTACTTGTGAATTTGGAGGTAGAGGAAGGTGATGAAATTTGATTTGGAGCTCAACAGGCAGGTGTGTGGCGCTGCCTCCCAGGTGCGTAACGCACTTCGTATGCATAGCGCACAACCAAATTTTAGTGAAAAACATGCGCTAGGTGCGTAGCGCCAGTGCCCAGGTGCATAGTGTCGATGAAAATTCATGTTTTTTGCTCAATTTTAACTCTTTCTTCCACAAACCAAATTTTCTCTTTTTAGCTCACTCTCTTGCACAAAGAAGAACTTTATATCCCCTTGGTTTTAATTTTTCATTTACAAACCCACTTTTCAAAAGTCTTATTCACTTTGCTTTAAAAACTCTTTTTTTTCATTTTGCAGTTTGACTCTTCTTGATCATTTGATTAACTGATGCATTGATGTTTTTGTTTCTTGCAGTGGCTGGAGTTGGCAAGGTGACCAAGGGCAGTAGTTGGAACTTATTACATATAGAAACATTGAAATTACATAAAAAATTTGTACATAGAAAATAAAAACTCTGTTTTACCTCAAAACTCTGCATATCTTGAGTGAAATTTTGATATGATGAACTTATTAGACCTCCTCATGTACCTGCTGACTGTTTATTAAGTTTTTTGCTAACCATGGTGAAAAACCCTAGACCTAATGAGACCTAAAACCCTAAAAATGATTGCAAATGTAACAACAATAAATGATTGTAAATGATCTGAACATGTGAAAATAGGCCAGTAGGTAAATGACATGAGGGAAATTGACAATGAACCACTACCATCAGCTGATCCATGACCTAATGGAATGTAGCTGATCAGATGGGACACCTAAAATGCATGCAAAAAGAGAAATTTGATCACTGATGGAGGGATGAAGATACTGACACTAACATAAGTCACTGTGGCCTCATCTCTGCATACTGTATTGAAACGTTCCACAAAATCCTACGTATTCTAATCCTCTCTCTCCATAATATTGAAAATTTCTTCCTTTACATCCCAGGATTTACAGTAGTCCTGATATTTCTCGAGGAAAATCATCTTCATATCATCCCATGTAGAAATGGATTTTCCTCCTAATCCCATAAACCATCTCAAAGTTGTGCCCTTCAAAGTAGCGGGGAATATGTTCAATTTATGAGCATCAGAAATGTAATCATACCCCTGAAAAAAAATGTTCAATTCAAAAAGGAATGTTTTTGGATCATCGGAAGTAAGGCCATGGAAATTAGGTAGTGTTGTTAAAGGAATATGCTTCATAGGTGCATCACCTCTGAAATCTCCAATTGGAAATTCAATTGAAGAAGTTGCAAGAGCCATGAAAATATTCAAATACTCACATGGAATTTCAACAGGTTCTAGCTATGGTTGTTCTATAACATGTCATGGAAGTTGTTTAAAAACACTCCCTTGATCAAATGGTGCCAATAATTCCCTCAAATCTTCTTCCTCTGAACTTGTAATATGCAGTTCCTCAAATCCTTTGCTTGTTACTTATTCTTCCTCGAATTGCACTTCTTCTATTAGAGGAGGTTCTGGTTGTGAAACTGAATATCCTCCATATCTCCTATGAGACCTTACCCTAGTAGCAGGTTGTGACAATTATCCAGACTCAGCCCTTGAGATGATCACTTGGATGTAAGTTTTTCTACTTAAACCAACCCCTTTTCTTTTCGGGGGTCTCCCTTCGCCCCTTTTATTGGTGTCTCTATTCATACAATTAGGAAATAAAAGGGAAACATTCAAACAAATTAAAATCTCATGACTTAGAGAAGGATAAGAATTTCCCTGCCCAGGATGAGAGAGTGGCCCCTAAAGAAAACAAAAGAAAGAGAATAATCAAATCACAAAAATTGTTATACCTCTGAACTTTAAATATATGGGAATAATAATATACCCAAGAATAATCACAAAAAATAACAAGATCTGAATATAGATAGAAATTCTTCTTTATTGATCAAACCCTTAAGGTAGGGCAACACCATACATTCACTCCTTAAGTAAGGAGAACACTCCACAAGCCATATGTATGTTCATACAATAATCCTTGACATCTCTCAATGGGGAGTCTCTAGCCTCTATATAGGCCTCATACATACAATACCATGGGTCATTACCATGGTTCCCCTCAATACCATCTATCTAATACCATGGGCCCATTACATTATTACTAACTACTTGTGGTCCCTTACATGATACGGGTTAACCACCTTATTTATTACTATGGCCCATCCCATTATTAGATTGTTCCCTTGGGTACATCCCTTTGTACCTCATATTATCCCCCCTAGGTATACTACATTCCACCGCCCTTAACATGTTTCATCCTCGAAACATGGGAAGAACACAAATAATAAGATCTACTCAAAAGAGTAGTCCACTAGTACCATGCACATGCATCTAGCCATCCAAGAGAAAGGTGAACCCTCGATCTCACTGGTGCCTCGCTCGATTGAGATGGAAGTTGACCTTGGTAGCTCTTCTGTGTTGATGTGTAGTTGGTGGATCTTCGCTCCTCTCTATCTGTCATGCGGGGGTTGTTGTCCTTGTGGCTAATTCGTTGACATCTTGTTGGTTATTTTCTTGTGGGGTGATGTGGGTGGTGATATGCTGAAGTGTTAACCAACGATGTATCTTTCTTTAATTCACCACCTAATGGAGCTTGATCGGTATCTGGTACCTGTTGTGGTGCCTGTTGTTGTTTCTTATCTTTCAATATTACTTCAACCACTAAGTCCCCCTCTGATGTAACATTTTTTGCTTCAGCCTCTACCTGTTTTTCTGCTACTTGGTTTGATGTTTGTGTGTGGTTGTCGATCATCAATGGCTCATTATCTGATATGTCAGTCCATGGAACATCTTATGCTTAAGCCTCCATGGACTCTACCTATTTATTGATGGAAATATCATGTAATGTAATTTTCTTCTTTTTATGCCAGAGCTTGAGGAATTTCTTTGGCACATTAATATTGATAGTACCCATGGATTACATCTAAAGATATCCCAAAACCACATCCATGTTATCCAGATGTGAAGTATAAAAATCACCATGCAACACATACTTATCCATAGAAATCTTCAAATCCTTATAAACTTGAACATCCTTATCATCAACCTATGTTTTTTCAATGTGTTTTGCTGGTACTTGAATTTTTTTGCCAAATTAACATTGATAAAATTATGCTCACAACTAGGATTTATAGACACAATGATCTTCTCCTTCTGAATGAATCCATGAACCTGCAATAATGATATACTAGAAGAAAATAACCCCTTACATGCATGCCCTCCTTGTAGCTTTTTACAAAATTTCCAGCACCCGACATCTTTGAACGCTTTCTTCACGCCTTCATCTCTCAACGTTATGTCCAGGCCTTCAGGTTCATTCCTCTGACATTTACCGGATCTGTGCTCTTTTCTCTCCATATTTTCCTTTGAGATCTTCACACCCAAATTCTAACAGCTCCGATCGGGATGATGGTTCAGCTCCTTTTTTAACTCAGCCTCGCTTGTAAACAGGCTCGCTTGAAATCAGCCTCGCTTGAAATTCAAAATGAAACACTTCACTACATAATCGGCTGACTGGTCACTCATGCAGCACTTACGACCATCATTAAGGTCTATGCACGGTAAAATCTCTTGGGAATGATATTCCTGTACATATCAGCGATCTATTGGTGGAGTAGTGGCAAATGAACGTTCAGACATGATACAAAAGGTACACAGACTGACATGAGTAGACACAAATGCTGACTCACCTACGGACTTGACATTTCGGGAAGGATTCGCTGCGAAATGCACGAATCCATGATTTCGCAGCGCTATTAGTTATAATTTTTAATGATGCGCTGCGAAACTGCTTTATCATGACAAGCTGCAAAACTGCTAGACCATGATTGCGCTGCGAAATGGGCAAATAAGACTGCGCTGCGAAATCACTAAAAGACACGATGACTTGGCATAGACAAGACATGACTATGGAATAATGATGGGTGGAGGAGAACCAATAGGAGTGGAGTATGATCTAAGTTAAAAACCTTTAAAACTCCAAATCCTAAGTGAGAAAAATAAAATGAAACCAACTTTAACACAGACCTTTGTCATCAAACTAGGATAGGCAATTAAATGCATCAAACTTTTAGTTCTAAGTGATAACATAACCCATCATCATGTAAACTTGAGAACCAGATGAGGCAGATGATTGTGGTTGGTCTACCAACTGAGTCTACGGAGATGGAAATGGCTCTTTCAACACAGTTGGTGTCCCTTTCAATAAACAACTAACTTCTGTGAGTCAGGGACAATCCTTGGTGTAATGATCTTCCTCACAAATGAGGCAAGGATATTTCAACTTTTGTTTTCAAGAATCGTCAACAGATATCTTAGGAGGATCCTATTTTAGGGTATCATATTTTGCTTTACCTTTAGCCTTATTCTATACCTTTCGAGGTTTTGCCTGTCGTGGTAGACTGGATGACATTGACCTCATAGGTTTTACCGAGACTCGATTGGTTTTTTGAAGGAGGAATAGAAATAGTATTTGAAACATATTTTTGCTTTGAATTAGTAGAAGTTTTAGATATTGATCCAATTATACCATCAACAGGTGATACATATGGAGACTTCTAAGATGAGGGGTCTGAATATGGCCTAAGAGAATTAGGAAAAATTTCATATAGCATGCTAGATTGGGAATAAACTAAATCCAAATACTAGGCATGGGAAATAACTTGATCCTTGGTAACACAACCTCCCATTGCTATATCTTCAGCGATTTTGTTTACGAATGACTTGGTGAACCATTCAGTCAACAACTCATCAAGTATTTCGAATTTGATGAGGCGACGCCGACGTCTCCATTCATGGATATGATCGGAGATATGTGTCGCGACATCTTGTTTTAAAGATGTGAGCAAGTGGGTACTAGTTTCATAGCAAACTGGTAACTGGAAGTGGGTGAGGAAGGCCATGGCCAATGAGTTGAAGTCTGCATAGGTACCTTGAGGCAACTCGATGTACCACTTTGTTGCAACACCTGTCAAGGTTCGTTGAAAGAGGCGGAGATGAACATAATTATCAACGTAAGAATTGGAAGAACACCATAAGTGATATGTCATCACATAGGCCTAAGGGTCCTCTTTAACTTTTTCGTCAAATTTGGGGCAATCTCTTCGAATTTAAGTGGGAATTGGAGGCCAATAAGGTGAATGAAGAATATGATCATTAGTAAGCCTTGAGACAGTTAGAAAATTATATATTACAGAGCAATGGAACACATAGAATATTCAGAAATATAAACACAAAAAACACTAGAGAGGCACAAATATACATGGTTCACCCAGTTTGGGCTATGTCCACCCCGAACAACCAGTCCTTCCTTTCTATTATCTAGCAAAATAAAGAGACACAAACTACAGCAGATCCGCTATAATATCCTCTGTTTTCTCTCACAGTCTCACCTCTCTGTTTCTCGCTCAGAGAATACACATCTATTACACAGCCTCAAATGCAATGACCTCATACAAAGAGAGGGGTTGCGTTCTAGGGAAAAAGAACCCTAAACTAAACATAAGTTCTACCGTCAGATCATCTGCCTAATGAACGGCCCAGATTGACTAGAAACTACTATACTTTTACAAGGCAATTTTACATTTGTTTTTAGCTTCAGGGGCACTGCCCCCGAAACCCCCATCGAGGGACCGCTGGCCCTCGGACCCCCCAGCCGGGGGGGATTGGCCCCCCCGAACCCTCACAGGGGGGGACAAATCCCCCCTGCACCCCCCCATGTGGAGGGGTGTTCAAACTTCCTGGGGTATACATCTGGCTGAAACAAAGACCTATGAACAATCATGCTCCACACCCAACAATATCTTCCACTTGGAGAATGATTGTAGCAACTCCATCGCTACTTCATTCACTGGAAAATGACTCCTCTTTGGACTTGACTATTTCTCATATTCATCGTCATCCTTGAAGACCAATTGAAACTAAGCATATTCTCAGTTTTTCCCTGGTTATAACTTTTGTTAACATATCTACATGATTCTGGCTAGTGTGTATCTTTTCCAGCTTCAACTCTCCATTTTCCAACACTGATCGTATGAAATGGTACTTGAGTTGTATGTGTTTAGTCTTGGAATGAAATACTGAGTTATTTGAAAGATGAATGGCACTTTGGCTATCACTGTATAACGTTCCCTTATCATGCTCCTTACCCAATTCACCCATAAACCTTTGTAACCAAATCATTTCTTTACTAGCCTCTGTAGCAAAAGCATACTCTGCTTCTGTTGTTGAAAGTGTAACAACACTTTGGATTTTTGAAACCCAAATGACAGCTGTTCCACCTATAGTAAATACATATCCTGTAGTGCTCCTCTTGTTATCTCTGTCACCTGCCATGTCTGCATCAACATATTCCTGTAGAGAAATGTTTGAACCACCAAAGCACAATGCTTGATTTGTGGTACCTTTCAAATATTTGAGAATCCATTTCACTGCCATCCAATGTTCCTTTCTTGGATTGTTCATGTACCTGCTTACAACTCCCACTGCATGTGC
>APFE030464739.1:0-11578 GCA_000404065.3 Pinus taeda | reverse complement strand
TTTCTTGCTCCTCTTCCCTATCTATGTAAATTAATTTATTCTTAGCACACTTATGACCTTTAGGGTATTTTCTATCAAAATTGTAACAAAGCCCTTTTGCTCTTTTTCTTCCAATTTTTGTTGTGTCAACCTTGTAGGTGGTGAAAGGCTAGGAACAACAACACTTCCATCTTTATAGTTGTGAGTGGTAGGCTTCCTTGTTGCCACAATTTTTCTTTCTGTTTTTCTTGCCAACCTGAATGTCTTCTCCAATGAATCAAGTACCCAAAGACGAACCTCATGTTGAATGTTATCCTTTAAAGTCCCTATGAAGACATCAATCCTCTGCTTATCTAGAATATCCTTTACCCTTATATTCAATTTTTGGAAGTCCTCAATTTGCTCTGCTATTGAACCCTTTTGTTTGAGATTTATTAATTGGAAGGTGTTGCTCTTTGTATCCTCATAATGTGATATCATTTCCTCCATGAAAATTGACTAGGTGACAAGTGGTTTACGAAAACAAATCCCTTTATACCATAAAAATTGATTCGGTTATAAACATAAAGATGTAATACATACCTTTTGTAACAATTGCACATCATGTAGATCAAAACATTTCTCCATTTGTAGTATCCATGTTATGGGATCCTTGCCATCAAACTTGCTCATATCGATATTTGGAATATGGTGGGTCTTCAATCCAATTTTATATTCTATGAAATCATGATTAACATTTATCTTTTTCTCATCATGATTTCCTCTACTACCTTTTCGTCATTAGGAGGCCTTTCTTGTAGCAACATTGTCCCACCTTTCTTCAAACCTTCCATGTCTTTCTTCAAAGCTTCCATGGATATCTTCAAATATGCTTCCATACCATCAATATTAGCTTCCATGCCACACATAAAACTATTTATCTTAGCTTTGATCACATTCTTCAAATCATCCATCGAATTCTGCTTACTAGGTGTTTCTATTTTCTTGATTCGAGTCATTATTTTTCTTGCTTTTAGGAGCTTGATATTTAAACAACTGTAACTCTGTAATTTTAGATCTTCAAGTTCTACAATTTCTTCCTATGGTATCTCTCTAATTCCTCTTTCTAATCCCATCATTCTGATCAATATTGGATTCTTCAATAAAGAGTTATGTCAAATCGCCTACGATGACCTGATTATAGACTAGGTGAGTAGAGCGAACTTGTATGACCTTCCACGTGTAACTATTTCAAATTTTGGATCTGAAATCGATGCAAAAAACACTACAGTCCGTCATATTTATACAAATTCTTACTAAATTTCAATCCGATGTTCAGAGAGAAAGCTATGATGATTTTACCAAGGTCACCTGTTTGGGATGTAATTCAGAAGCCTGCACAAATCCTAACTTCCTTGTATCATATCTTGGAAAATATAGAAAAACAAGATCTGAAATTCAGGATCGAGCTTCACCAAGCGTTCGGCTCAAATGGGTTTTAATTTTAGAGTCTGAACCTTCGTAAACAAATAATTATAGAGAAAATTCCACGATGACCTGTTTGCGATGGAATTCTGGAGCTTGCAAAACCCCTAAATTCCTCAGATCATATCTCTGAAAATATAGCTAGACAAGATCCGAAATTTGGACCTGAGGTTTAGAATGATTTCAGATCAAATGGGGTTTTGCTTTAGCTTCTTAAACGCCATAGAGAAAAATTTATAGTGAAAATTCCACGATGGCCTGTTTGGAGAAGCGAAACCCTAGAATCCAAAGCTCTGATACCAAATTTTATGCAACCAACTCACAAAATAGAAGAAAAGATAGATCAACAACTTCAAAATCAACCTCTTTGAGAGGGAAACTCCTTTACATTACACAAATTAAAAATTATTGGACGATACAAATGATAAGACGTCCTTTCTATATATAGGAGTCTAAGGGGTCCCAATACAATTCAAGCCTACATAACAATAATATTGTAAGGGCACAACAATAACAATAATGGGCTTCTATGGGGCATAATAATAAAAACATGGGGACTATATGGGAACAATAATACAATAAGGGGATTTCACTAATAACTATAAGGGGTTACACTAGTAGTATAGGGACCTAACATAACAATTTTCTAATTTCTTCATTGGTTCCCTCCCGATAGGTGGTTGTCGCTTCACTGATTAAACACTCAAAATACTTCTAACCCCATCGACCACCCAAAGAACCATGTTTTGTGTCATGCTTGGCCTCCCGTGGCCTCTTACCTCGGCCTCGTGTATTTGCTGGTCGAGCCATGTTCTCACCGATTCAGCCCTTTGTAATGCGAGGCGGATAAGCCAATTTACGAATTGTAACTTGGTTGGTTCTGGAAGTTCCTTGTGTTGGGGTGGGTTTACCATGTAGCGAACCTTATTTGCATACAAAACATTCAATTAACTAATTAATCTTCATTTTTTTAATGTAAAATTCATGTATACGGGTGGTAAGATTGTGTCGCTCCATACCCCCAACTTCACACCCCCCCTAACACTTGAAGTTGCATGCCCCTCATGGTCGTAGGTGAGATACGTAGAGAGGCCCTATCCATGCCTTGCACATGTGGGTCCAGGCCTGAATTGAAGCCTACCCTGAGAAGCACTCATGCATGCATTATCCCCTGAGTCCCAGTTACAGAGGCCCAACTACCTTCCAGCCGTCGACCCAACCCATTTAAATTTCCATTTGCTGCAGCCTAACAAGAAAAATGGGAGCCCAACACAGGTGGCCAACCATCCCCGAGCCCTGTAACACAACTATCATCTACCCTCCTTCCAATTCTGCCACAGTCAATCTCAATTCCCTGCCAGGTTTCATGTCAGTGACATTTCTCCTCCTTCTCCCCAATTCCCAGGTCCCTGCAATCCCCACTCTAATTGTGCATGGCCAAAAGATAGAGGTTTCCTCCCATAATGCAGGTGTACAAGCATACAATATTCCCATATCCGAACCCCCCAGATTTTCCATCGACGCGACTGCATGCTCCTACATTATGTTCCCTACCCAAAACCAACATAATTCCCATACGAGATAGGAGAATCTTGAAACTGAGAGAGATGGTTAGGATTCCTAAAGGATTACAGAGGCAGAAGCATACTATCACTACCAGCCTACGCCCCCAACCCCTATCATCCTTACACTCCTTCCCCAATTTTTTTCCAATCTCCCGTAAACGAAACCAAAATTAGGGTTGTATAATGAGATGAGAGAGGTTGCCAATAACATACTCGATTCCCTTCGCTTGCAGACAATGGATTCTCTGCTGCTCATGGAGCCACTACACTAGCTCATCGCTCTAGTCCCCTTGCACTTAGTGGTTTTGGTGCTCACTACGCTTCTCTCCAGGGTGATTACAGACTAAAACTCTTCCCCTCCTCTCGCTACCATCTTTCCTTAATGCATTGTCCATCATCATGCAAAGGGCCACTGCACCCATTGCCTCGAGCGTGTGGGGGGCAGTGGTTTTGTACCTTGAAATACATTCCATTAACATTTCCTTAATGAGGTGATCCGCCGACTCGCACCCTGATTGAGGGAAATTATGAATTTTTTTGAAAAACACACACACACACACACACACACACATATATATTAAAAATAAAAAAAAAATGAATAAAAAGGAAAATAGAGATATCTTCAAAGGAGGTGTGCTTGTTTCAAATGATAGAAGAGGAACTAAAACATCCCCTCTCATTGTTATGATCATGGTTCAATCAAATAATAATAATAATAATAACTTGTTTTACAAAGAAAAATAACTAGTAAAGATAATATTTTTTTAAAATAAAAATAAATTTATGTTGGTAGATGTGGTTATGGTGGAATCAATAATTATTAGGTGGATTGTAGGGATTTAACCTCCATAAAATATTGTAGAATATTTTTAATACTATACACAAATCAAAGGCTAATATTTATTTTCAAAGTAGTTATGTCTTTTATTCCCTTTTAATTAAATTCATTACTTAAAAAAATGTCATATGAACATGTGTCATATGAAATGAGTTATGATTTTTTGGGCATGTGATATTGATAGGTGATGGTATTTGGCCATGGTATTGTAACAAAGCCTATTTATGGATTAAGAATCTCTATGATAAAGTGGGGTGAATCTCTATTTTAAAAATCTTGTTGCATGTTTTTTTAAAACATATATATGTTTAACTTATATATCAATTTTTTTTTTTATCATTAATAACAATGATAATTATTTTAAATAAAATTATAATTTAGTTAATATTTATGATTTTTTTTAATTTTAACAACTTGAGATGTATGATGAAGTAAGTGTTTTTATGCTTACTACGGATTGTTGTCTATAGACATTTACCGGCCATTTTATATGGTTGGGATATTTATAACGTGGATGGTAGGGATTTAACCTTCATAGGATATTTTAGAATATTAGTGGTAATATACAAAAATCAAAAGATGAGATTTATCTTCAAAGTATTTATTCCCTTATTGTCCTTTTGATTAAATTCTTTAATTATGCCGTAAGGCGTTTCCCTATGGGAAGAACTCCCCTAGATTGCCACTCTACATTGTTGAACATCGCTGGATTGAATATTAGATGATTAAAATATCTTTGACCGTAATATCTTTCCACCAGCTCCTACTTAACTGTCAACCAACTACATCTGATGCGCTCAATCCCAAATTACTCCTGCATAACTGTCAACCAAATCCGTAGGTTTCTATTAAGAGAAATGTTATCAAAATTGTTCATACACAAATTTTCGATGACCACTCTCTGTATACAACTTGTAGTTGTATTTAATATAATGTAGTTATTACTTATGGTATCAGTAGCGTGCCTTTATTTTTGTTGCATGAACTCAAGGTTTTCTATGTGAAAAGTTCTCTCAAATAAGAGACCAGTGGAAAACAGGTTGGAGGTCCCCAAGGTGCTTTGAATTAAACACATACTCCAAAAAGGGTGGAAGTTCCAACGTGGGTGTTGTAGCTAAATCTTGCACCTACAGCACAAGTGTAGCAGGAGGCAAGGAAAGCTCCCTAGAGACAACTTATGGGTTGATTGTAGACCAGTGCATAGGACATCTTAAATAGAGGAGTGCTTGTAAGGTTATATGTGAGGGGGTTGCAACACTCCAATTGTCACGTAAAAATGCATGAGGGGGCTTGGTTCATTTCTCCAAAGGTATGAGTTATGTACTTTAGGTATTCCCTCACACACACAATTTCCAAAAGTATCACATAGAACAACGGAGGCTCATTACTTCAAAGGAGATTATAGCTTAACAGGATTTGTCAGGTAATTGATAGAGGATTATGAGGAAGAGTAACTCATCGTAGGGAGCTTACATCATCAAGAACCCTATGCATAACACAGAGCTTTCAACTCTAAGAATTCCAATACTTATCTAAGCCAGAAGAAGATATAATGGGAAGAAGAGAGGTTGGGTGTTGTGATTCATGAAGAACATATTTTAGAGATATGATTTCAACAATCTAGATAGGCACTAGCATTAACATTGTCGATACAAATGGATCTGTGAGGAATTACATGCACATGCATAACATATTGATACCAGCGAGTCTGAGAAGAGGTCTTGAGATATTTCTAATAGCAGTAATCACATGAATTCAGAAAAGAATATAAACATAATGGAGTTAACCCGAGGACAAAGATACTGTAATGCTAAGAAGGAGGAATCTCCACCATTTCTATGATAGTCTGAAGGATCTACATGAGTAAAGTTGTACAATCTCAGGTAATAGTCATTCACTTACAAAGTTATGAGCCAAAATGGTATCACAGAGTTCAGCCCTTACAGGTGAGAAATTCCAGAACCCTCGTTATAGATTTCATCCCCATATTTATAAGAAGAGGGGGAGAACTTTGAGTTACAATCAAAATATTTGAGCCAAATCCCCCACTGTCATGCTAGACTAGCAGTCCCGACTCTGTAAGGCTCTGCTACCACCTACTTAAAGATTACAATAGGGATTGAATCCATTTCTTGGAAAAATACAAAAATAAATGCAGAGAGAAAGAAGATTGAGAGAGGAAGGAGGAGGTGTCCCCTTGTTGTTTCAGTGTTGGTCTTGGATTGAGCCACGTCCCTGCTGTCATCATGCTTCTCTCTGCTGCTGAGGTGATTAATTACTACTCGGTCGACTTTTGTCAATTCTCCTTTGACTGCTTTCGGTGCCGACTTATGGAGGCATGTTGCAGGCTGAGCCTTTCCATAAATGTGCCCATACCTTCATTGAACACCCGAGCTGCTGACCCATCCACCCATTAAAATCTCTGTAACAACGCTCTCGGCAGACCATGACCACAGATCTTTTAATAATTTAAAATAGATAAAACATGCAGAACTTTTGATTTCCCCCCTTAGCCCCCTTATTACAGCCCCTTTTGTGGTTCTCCGCATATGATCCAGGGATGGGACCAAGGGCTTATCCCTAGGGCGCTAAGGCCTTCAGATTCTTGTTTGAGGGCTTCTTTCCCTTTGTTACACCAAATACCGCATATCAACGCTTTACTGTGTTTCGCTTGTGGCGCTTCCCTCTGTCCTCGCGATCGTTGATCCGCTTGGTCGGGCCCGCCCAAAGAAATTGCAATCGCAACCACGGAGAGGGGGGAATCTTTACCTTTTTCGTTGGAGCGGGTGGACACTACGGACACAAGATATTTATAGACCATGCTTTAATAATTTATTGCATCCAGGGGGGAGTCCTGCATATTTCAATCATATTGCACCAATGTCTTTAGCTTTTTCCCCTTTACAGTTGTGATTGCCAGTCTGCAAGGTGATGTCATCACTGCCACGTGTCACCCTATGAGTGGTGACATGTGGCACCCGGAAATGGCTCCATGTCACCCCTAAAATCGTTGAAACGAGGTGACACATGTCATCTTGCCACATCATCAACTGTACTTCCATGTCACTACTGACATCAGCTACCCTGTCAGCTCTGAAGACCAATCGCATGCCTCCACGTGGCCTCTGGGAGAAGAGAGAAAGTGGATTGCCGGGCCTTGGTTTTTTCATGAATGCATTTGTTAATGAATTTTTGGTGTCCCCGACAATTTTGTATCAAATTGAAGAATCATTGGTTTCCATTGTTTTGGAGCTACGACCCCCGTTGTTCACCGATCGCTGATGCCACGTGGAGGAGAGAGAAAGGGGAGGCCCGACCCTTTTTTTGTTGGCCATTTTCTTTCTATTTGGTTTTCTCGCCCCCCCGAGATGTTAATACTGGCGTCACAAATCAGCCCCCTGCAAGCCTTTGGAGTGTCGGCCCATGAATTCGCCGGTATGCCGATCGCTCTGTACCTGGGGCTCTCGATGGTCGATATGTTATACCCAGACCCGCCGACTGCCAATATGTGATATTGGCGATTACTGAATCGTTGTTCCTCACTCCGTCAGTGCTCCTTACTCGCCTGAATGCCGATATGCGATATGCGATGAGCCTCTCGGGTCCCGATTGCGAATTTTCCCTCATACTTAAGCATTTTTTGATTTCTGAGCTTTCCAAGGTAATCTTAAAAATGCTTTAACTTCTGCTCCAGGAGTCCATTTTTGGACTTCCATATACTTTTGGAAAGCTCTTTCTGAGTACTGGGCAATGGAGATGGACCAATTAAGCTTTGATAACTTTTGTGGCCAAAAAATTAGCATCAAACATCACCGCTATTTGACATTTTAAGTAATTTAAGATTGATGACGCAGTGAGTGACAATAGTGGGGATGCAACAAAGGACAAAGGTAAGAGTCTCACTGGTTTATTCAGTCAAAATTCTAGTGTGAAAAGCCTTTTTACAAATTAAATGGCCACATAGTATCAGATCATGTCATGATTTATTACACATTTAATCAATTTAAAATCCCTATTTAGTTCAGTTCGTTTTAGATTGGCCGATAAAGGATGAATGACCTGTTCTCTCTTGTCTTATCTCAATAAGTTACACTCTTTGCAATTTGAATCAATTCACTTCGCCAACTCCTCAGTGATGTCATCCCTTTCATCTATTTGTTTCAAATATTTAATATCGTGAAGGACACAGTCATTAAACTGACTTACAACGCGATTAGTGTATATATACATATATATTCTTTCAGAATATATATATATATATAATCTGTCATAGTTTCTTTGTCACAAGCCTCGCTTATGCCAAAACCTTAGAGATTACTTGCATGGCATATAGGAAAAATAATGTTTTTATATTTGTTTAAAAAAAAAAATACCTCTATTTTCAATGAGCTTTTGTGTTTCTGCTTGCAATGAGACAAATTGTCCAGCGTTTGTGCAGTTAACATAAACCCTTTTCTTTTCTTTACAAATTAATTATTGTAATTCACCGATACTTCTCATATATCACAACTTCCATACAATATTGATGATGGACATATTATCTTAACTTCTAATAAATATTTTTCAATAATATTTCTTTACTGATTTTTTCTTCTTATTTTGTTTTTTTTAATAATTAATAATTTTCTTATTTTATCTATTATCTTAACCACATCATTTCAAAGTTTTCATGTTTTTTTCTTTTTATTTTTTTTATAATGAGCGAAGTGTCGCTCAAAACCTCAAATAAATTAAATTAGCAAACATAATTATTTCTTAAAATTGTTTATATTGTGAACACCTTTTATCTACATTTTGGGTGTTGGTATTTATTTTGGTTTTGTAATCCACCAGCACTGTTCATCTCCCTCAACTTTTGTCCAATATTGGTAATGAACAAATTCATGTCAACTGCTTATGCTTTCTTTTCATTTTTTATTTTCAAGAAATTTAATTTATTTTTAATAATAAAAAATTAACTAATTATTTTTTCTATTTTATTTATTCTTTTAACAACATAAACTTTAACCTACAAACTATTTTTATAAACAGAATTATAATGGAAATTCATAAACAGAATTATAACGGAAATAAGTGGGGTGCGATAATTTTAGAAAACGATTTCGAATGTGAACGCCTTTTATCTGATTTGATTTTGGGCAGCACACATTTCTTTTGGTTCTGCAATCGATTAAAGTTTAAAACAAAGACATTCCTCTAAACTTTTGCAAACAATGAATCTACATATTTTATTTTTTCCACATTATACTTATTTCTAACACTACTACACACGCAGGCTATATATATATATATATATTATTTCAAATAGGCCTTTTGCATGGAAAGGTAGAGCGTGGCTGCAATCATAGCAAAGCATTAATCAAATAGAAAAAAAATTGACTGGTCTCAACTCTCAATGGCTGTTTACAAATAACTGATAAATGATAGGTCTCATCAGTTCTGTTATCACCCCAAGAAACTCACCTAGGTTGTATATCAGTGATGCTCGGGAACATTACAAACTTAACAAAATGTTGGATAAAATGATAGATGAATGAAAGAAATGCTGCACATTCAAGCCAGAGAACCACTCCTACTATGATTAACCCCAGACATGGGTGAACACCCCCAAACTACAAGGCTTTTAACCACCAATTACTCACAGTTTAAATAAAATGTGATAATGGAGAAGATTGACTACACCAGCAAATACACAGGACCCTGTGATGGCCAGCTGCAACCAGTTAAGAGGTCTGTAAATCTATTATCTAATACACAGATAGGATGACAGCTCTCTGGTATTAAAACAACAAAAACCTGTAAGCAAAATTCAATGAACAGCTAAATTCTAACACAGAGGTAGGATGATAGCCCCTCTGATGCTAAACATTCATAGCTCATGAATTAATGCAAGACAGGCACAGCCTGGAACATAGAAGAAGTGAAAAGTGAGAAAATGATAGCAAAAGAAGCTTGTATTAGTTGGAAATGAAGACCAGTCACAGTATTTATAGTCTCCAGAAGTTGAAGCCTACAACACACTAGCATTCATCTAACACTCATCAATATATTACATTTGTCTTCTGAATATATATAGAGGTTGGTTTACAAAATATCTTTGCTACTAAGCGTGGAGGTGTCAATAAATGACCACCAACCACTTTTACCTTTAGAAATGGGCTCTGATACAATCTGCATGTTTAAATGAACAAAATCGGCCTTATCTGATGCTCTGCAATCCTCCTCAGAACAGGTGGCGTGAATAATGGATGAAATCCCATGCCTGATAAATGCTCTTCAGTACTCGAGGTTGTCATTTTTCTCCTTGGGCCACTCTGTCATTTAAATACAGTAGTTGTAGAATAATTTGCACAGGTACAAGCAGCTTTACTCCTTCCCCCCTTGGGTGAATAACAAAGGTCAGAGGCACGAGAATAACATGGATGTTGCATGGGCGAGACAGGGAGGCAATCTTGGCCGTTGGATCATATACGGATGACCGAGATTAGTTTGGAATGGCTTATCGGAAGCAAACGGGAGTGGAGCATTGTGGACCATTAGATCATATAGATCAATGATGGAGATCACATGATGAGGGATACCAGGAGGCTTGTGCGTGGGAACAACCAGGGCTGTCGGATCTGGACGCACCAAATCCGATGGTGATCGCTATCGGAAGGCGCACAATGTTTAAACGATGGGAGAATGGCGGAATAGCAGGTGGGCGGTTTCCCCGCACCGCTTATCGGGCGCAGCGGTATTCATACAAGGTGGGCACGATCCAACAGTTTTGTGACGAATGGCACGCGAAAACCGCTGCCCCCGCGGGTTAACGGGCAGGCACGTTCACGGAGCGGGGGAAGCGTCAACCGTCCGATGAACGATGGACGGCCAGATAGCAGGGAAAACACACGATAGTTAATGTGTGGACGGAGAGCGAAAGCCGTTAGATCAAAGTGATCAACGACTGAGATTTCAAACGATGAAAGGCTATATGGGCGCGATAACATGAGTTAAGTGCCTGGGGACTAAGGAAAAGGGGCTACAAGGCAGTATGGTCTTGGCGCCGAGAAGTTAAATGAAGAATAGGTTTTAAACAGAGTTTAAACATGGTAATAGGGTTTAGAAGGAAATTCGGTGGAAAACAAAGGAATGGGACTTTAAGAGTGTAGGCAAGGGGTAAGGAAATATGAGCGAGGTGAAATGGAATACCGAGCTTAA
Source organism: Pinus taeda (assembly GCA_000404065.3). Taxonomy (NCBI): domain Eukaryota; kingdom Viridiplantae; phylum Streptophyta; class Pinopsida; order Pinales; family Pinaceae; genus Pinus; species Pinus taeda. The sequence continues at coordinate 532 of APFE030464739.1, read as the reverse complement.
GCTGAATTTCGGGGAAAGAGAAACGGAGAACACAGGGCTATGGGGAAGAAGAAACTGAAGTAGAAAGAGAAGGAATGACTGTTCCACTTTCCTTTTTATCATAACACAGCATGGCAAAGCTGTCCGGGACCCTCAATTATTCAGATTTGTAGCAGAGCTAACAAGTCCAATTAATTAACTTGTAATTAACACATAGTACACTGTTGTCTTCTGAAATCTCATTAAGCATTAATGAATGCTCAATCATGACCTTTACAAAAATTGCAAATCGTTTTCAAATTTCCTCCTACCAATCAATTTAGCCAAGAGGACCTCAATCATAATTGTTATCATTAAAAGGACAACGAAGGTTTCTTTAGTTTCATCATATGAGCTAGTATATAAATTAAACAAGGCTTGCGTTTTGGGTAGAATCTCGATATTATTGTTCACCTTTTCTATTCTCAATGTGGGGATGTAGAATGTTGTCATTAATGTTTATTTTGGGAAGTAATTTAGATATAACATATTATACTAAATAAAATATTTTTAT
>APFE030464732.1:64247-82212 GCA_000404065.3 Pinus taeda | reverse complement strand
CCTGTGTTTTCTATAGGAGGCTACAATAGAAATTATAGAGAACCAGAAATGGATTTTAATGGCATTTTAAGGAACAGGGAAGCTTCATCCTCACAACTCCAAGCATAGAAAAAGCTAAAATTTCACAGGGAGAAGCCGCTACAGGAGCTCCTATAGGAATTCTTGTAGCAGTGGATCCCATTAAATTCTAACATCAATAGCATGAGGGTGAAAATATGAAGGTTGAAGGAGACACCTGAAGATCAAATCTAGCCAGAAAGGAACCTGCACAAATCACAACCGCATATCAACAACCAAACAAGCATGCATCAAAGGAAATAAGGGCATGTAGTAGAGCGAAAATCCATGGGAACTCACAGTAAACTCATTTGGATCTCAGGTAAGTGACTAACCCACTCATCTGTTTGCATCTGTATACTTAAAGGGCATGCAACAACAACAAGATGGTTGAGGCTGGTTGAGGTTGAGTTGGCTAGTTAACTTGGCCACCTTCATCTGGTTGACTTCACTCATCCAAAGATGTCACCACATGTGTGCATAGTCAAACTGAAGAGAGATGTCAAGGACATGTACTGGAGGTGGTGGGAACTATGATGCAATCATGAGGGATGATTATGAGGAAAGGAAAATGACGACAAGGTAGGTGGGGACCAATGGTCTGAATGTGGTCAACTTACACTTGGCCAGCTCACTGTCCATGACTGGAAATATCCATAAAAAGCTATAAGTACTCCTCGTCGAAGCACTCTCACCACCTTTCTCCTTTATTAAATTCTCGAAACTCCACTCTTGCTATCATCTCATGCCCCCACAAGCCTCATACCCATCATCTCCACTGATCTCTCCCATATCCCTACTCTTAGTGTTCTATAGGATCACATACAAGTTTTATAGGAGAACCTACAAGAATCCTACAAGAGGGTTAGCAGTGTTCTATAGGAGGGCCAGTAAGCTTTTTTGGAGAGGGAAAACACGGTTTTTAGCACAATTTCCGGGCTAAAGAGCTAGGTTCTTATCATACCTTCATTGAATATGAAAATATGCAAGCAATGGTTTAATTTTGAGGAAGAAAATAGAACTTTTGGGTGGAGGAAATTCATAAAAGGAATTGCAGCTTATTTCTTAAAAATACAGTCTCTGTCTCTCTATTTTTCTTCAAAAAAAAAATTTCTCTCCATTTCCGTAGTTGGTTTCCCAAGGAAGAAAAACAAAATGATAGGAGGTTTTATGAGGAAGGAGCCCACCAACTCCTCTAGGCTCCATCGACACCCCCAAGTAGTGGACATATTTGCAAGAGCCAATTGGATGAACTTTTTTGAGAAATTTCGAGGGTTTGATGAGGAAATTGCTCAAGAATTTGCCCACTTTTTGGTCCCTCACTTTAGAACACATTCCACTATCACTTTTAGAGGCCTTTCCATGGAGATAACCCCTGAATTTATTAGTAGGGTCACTACCCTTCCTCTTTGGTTGCCTTGGTGTAAGGATAAAAAACTAGTTGCCCGGGTTGCCAAGAAAAACTTATTTCAAAACAATGAAATCCCTGTAGAAGATAAGAATGGCATAAGAAGGGCTAGCATACCATACCCATGGGATGAGGTTACCTATAAAATAATCAAGCATATTTCCTGTGAGGGGAGGTATGACATTTTCTATGGTTACCACCTTAGAATAATGCATGAATTAAGGTATGTCATGGACACTCCAACCCCTCAGAAGCTCAACATCGCTTACTTCCTCCTACAGTTCCTCATTGACTCTAGTACTAAAGTAAAATCCGGAAATCCATACCAGCTAGCTGACCATGGGTTAATCATAATTTAAGTGGATGAAGCCCTCCATCATTTATAATCCCCATAACATGAGAAATTTTCCAAAACATGACTACTGAAGATGACATAAAGGCCCTGACCTATGATATTAGACCTACTAGTAGTGAGGAGGAAGAGTAGTAAGGGGGAGACGAAGAATAAACTGGTGATTTAGAGGAACAAGAAGGGAAGAAGGAAGAAACCACAAGAGAGGAGTAGAAAGCTAAGGAAACACAATAGGGAGAAACATAGCAAACAGAGACAGAAAAAAAGACAGAACGAGGAGAAAAAGGGGCAGAAAATACAAAAGTGTCCCTTGAGACCCTAGAAAGAAAGGTATCAACTACTTTCACTTCCCTTAGCACACCCATTAAACCAAAACAAAAGAGGAAGATGCAGACCTCAATGTATTTCAAGGCTAGGAAGAGCACAATGATCAAAATAGCGAAACCTCGAACTTCTTCTAAAGTTCCAATTATTATTGAAGATTCACCCTTTACCCAAGGAAAAGAATCCCATTCCAAGGTGCCTATCACTAATGAAAGGGGGACTCCAAGGTCTCCCTCATGGAAAGAGAAAGTAGAATTACAAGACTAAAAAAAAATTGTACAGGAGGCACAAATTGTTCTATAGGACACGCTGTCAAAATAGCAGGAGACCCAAAAAATTGAAAAAGGGTAGAAGGATAGCCACAAGGAAAGGAGGAAGAAACATAGGCACAAGAACTTGACCTCTAGATTAGTCTTGGCTCTTACTACAATCTTCTTGATGGGGGAAGAATAATTCCACAAAAATTTGCAATTCCGCTATTCTTTCAATTGGAGAAAGAAAGAATAAGGACCCACAGGTGGATGCAAATAGCCAAATCTTAAAGCAGTTGAGGATATTGGACATATGGAGAACAAACTCAGAGAAATGGGCAAAGAGTTAAGTGTTGTCAAACAAGAGAAGCAATCACAAAAAGTCACCTAGAAACTGAAAATGAATTGCTAAGAAGGCAACAACAAGAGAAAGAGACTCAACTGGCATGCATGGCCAGCTATTCCAAGGAGGCATTGCAATGTAGGACACCAGCAAAATCCTATGGTCTATATCTCAAAGACCAATGGATGCAATTTCAGATCAAGACTTTGGCACAAAGAGGCACAATGCCTTTCTAGGATTACAAGTAGTTTATGGACCTGTGTGACTAAAGAACATTAGAAGATAAGGCAAAGATGGAAGAATTATATCTACATAACATGGCCCTCATAGACATGAATGTGTGGGACCCCAATGCTAGCTAATGGCCATGGCCTCATGGATGAACCATGAAGAGTTAAGGGTAGTAGAAACAAGAAGGTTGATGATCAAGGAATAGAATGAGTCCTTAATTATTAGAGCTAAGACATTAGACCCCATGGCACTCATCAGCACATATAACCTTCTTGCACATAATCCTTAGATTTCCCCTAGATATATTAGTGATCAAGCACAAGCCATTGCACATTTTGAGGATATGGAAAGATTACTTGGGGATGACTGTGTGCATGCCTGTATGAGGATATGGAGCACCTTACCACATAGTCTGTAGATCAGGGAGTATCATTCCCCAATGAGGATGAATGAGGCATTAAGGAGAGTGCCAATGTACAAGTGCTCGATGCAGAGGCTGGAGCTCAATTAGATTGGCCTCAAATTGAGTGCCCCACTACTACTAGGAATGCTAGAAGGTAGAAAAGAAGAAGAAGAGCATCAAAAGTGGGCAGAGGTAGACCGGAAGGAAGGATTCTATGAGAAGGAAGTGGAGACCACATCAAGAGCATGGAATGCTAGAGAGGCCACCAGGGCCATAAAAGATGAGGAGATGGACTAAGATACTCAGAGGATGAGCAACAGTTTCAGTAGGGGGTGATGACGATCCTCATAAATGGGTAATTATATGGGCTTATTTACCTCTTAACATAGTCAAATCAACCATTATCTTAGCTTATTGTATGATTTTTTGATTATATTTATTCTTATAGAGTGAGTTGAGTTAGTTATGATGCCATGTGGTCTAATATGTGCTTAATGCAGATTATTGATGATTTTTGTGGCCAAAGTCAAGGATACAGTGGACAAAATGGTACCAATAACTTGAAGTGGAAAAAGGAGAGGGCTTATAGGAGAGAATCCCCCTCATTTATTACTCCTCACTTCGAATTCCCCTTCATTCACCTCGAAGTACAAGCAGGCAAGTCACGCATTAGTAGGAAGCCGAGCAAGTGGAGGATAACTGATGTTTATATCGAGTTTTGGGAGCTAGCCATCCTTGATTTTGAGGAAGTTGTTGGTAGCTTCATTGGTATAAGTAGAGAGGCTTAGGGCCTCACTAGGTAAGAATTTTTGTTGGATTTTTGCTGCAGTTTTGCTGATGTAAACTCTGCTCAACTTTGAGCCTATTATTTTGATAGTTGATGAAATCTTGTTATTGTTTTGAGAATAAATATGGAATCCTTTTTGAGCTAGTACTGAGTTACTTCAAAGGCTAAATCTCTTGGAACAGGGCCCAATCCAAGCATCCAAGCTCCTCTTTACTTGTAATTGTATGTTTTATTTCAGTTTGTAGATTAGGTTGTTGTTAGATGTATTTATTTCATGGTTTGGAATAGGTTTCTTTTGATGATTTAGTAGTGCACTTAGATTTGTGCTTTCTATAGCAGGTTAAGTAGTGATAAATAAATTATACAAAAGGCTAGCAGCAGTGCCTTGACATCTCTTCCTCCCTGTGGGAAAATGAGTTGAGGCAAAGACCCTCTTGCTGCCCCAGAAACACAGATTTCCCTCCTTCATAGGACTTCTAGTGTTTGCAACTTTCTAGTTGGTTCATATTATAGCTTGATTTGCTTTAGAAATTCTTCAACATTCCCATTTCCTTATTTTCAATAGTATTTTTCATGTTATTCTTTCATGCAATGGTTATTAGCATTTTGCTTCATAGATCATAGTTTATTTGGATGCAAAAACTTTGTTTCTCTAGATGCACTTATCCCCTTGCTTTCTTAATATCATCAGGTTACTATCAGTTGTTTATGTAGGAGATATCTTGTAGTAGTAGGCTAGCCTATCAGACATTCCATCCTCCATTTGGTCCATGCCCTATAGGTTGCCCAAGTCTCGCCTCAATTCTGCCTTAGTTTTCTGCATTTTCCATAGACTTTCCTCTCTCTCCTTGAGAAAATCCAATCATCTTTCTCTCTCCTAATGATTCTTGGTAGACCCTAGGTGCCCTAACACTTCATCCCAACCTTCATCTACCTTTTCCATCCACTCTTTCACCTTCAAAATAGTGAAAACGACTCTCAGACTCCTCTTGTAGGCCTCCTATAGAATGTTGTTTTTCGTCCTATAGATTTCCTGTGTCCTCCTGTAGATTTTCTTGTATGCTTTCTTTTGAAGGCCGAGTTTGAGAAAATCCTCCAGAGGAGACCTGAGACCTCTTAGGACCCATATACACCATTCTACATCCTCTCAAGTCCCTAAACCACCCTCCATCGCCACCTATTCACTGCCACATTCACAAACAAATAAATTACATGCATGACAAATTCATATCAGAATACATAAAAATCCAAAATATGTTTTTGCTCATTTGATTCCATAAATATCTTAGTTAGATGTTGTTTACTTCCTTTAGTAGGTAATGGCATTCTTTTCATGGCTTTCATAGTGCTTTCTGCAAAAGTAGGATTACTTGGTTAATTAGGATTTCCATGGTTTGCTTTACATTTCAGTTTTCCTTTCTGCAAGTAGAATAACACAAGTAGACCAATCAACAACATACATACATATATATACATATAAATATTAGCATTATTAATTATGATCGATAATCACACTGTTAGACATGACATACATACATACATACATACATACATACATACATACATACATACATACATACATGTATACACATATAGACATCAACATAATCATGATCAACACATAACTACTAGATATCACAAGGTCGAGGATAAAAGAACTCTATTTATGCATGCAAAACATGCACAACATCAAGAAAAATAGTTCTAAACATATCCAAGGTGTATCAAACCTTAAATCCATTTACATTACCCTTTCTATTACCTTTCTCATGATTTTCTCATTATCATCCATTTACCTCAATGGACTGAACCAATCCAACTAGCTGTCATATTCTTGCCTTCAACTTCCCTTATAGATCCACTGAGATCTATCCTAGTCTTACATCACCTATTGGTTTTCATTCAGCTCCTCTTAAGCTCCATTAACTTCCATCTTTCCTGACAAATTACGAAGACTATCAAAACAATAATGGCAAGACCAAGAAGAAAATAAGAGAAAACCATGAAAACCAATACAAATATGACACCACAAAAAAAGTAGTATGATCATGCACTAGACATAATAAAATTATAAATGAAGCACAAACAAAGTGTAAAGATGATAAACACAAAACTACCAACAAACACCATGACTAAATCACCATGGGTTTCCAATTCTTCCAAGGCAAAGCTCAACTTGAGCCTTCTTCAAGTTTTCATGACAATCTATTTTCCATGATATCCCTTTCATCATAATTCCATCAACACATAACTGTTAGTGCGTAAATAAACATAACAATACACTGGTTACCTTACCTTTTTGTGCCAAGCATACTATCTTGAAACTGAACACATCCATGCCATCTCTCAAGGAACTCCAATTGCTTGACGAATCCATCCATAATTGGAAACTAGTTGATATACCTATCAAATAAATGTTTATGACTATAGCACATATCCACATAATGTCAAAGAAAATCAATGCGAAGAAGACGTCCTATATGAAAATCACTCATTAGTTTGGAATTAGGGTTTCCAAACATAGCCAAAGGGATTCTTGCCCAATTTCTTGCTTTTTACAGTTTTACCTTATTGCAATCGAGGCCTACTATGTATTGTCACATCACCCAACTGTTAGTTATAAACACATAAACTATTACCCTGTCATGCTAAACCAAGAATGTTTCTTGCAACTCGTCACACATGTCAACCACATGTTTGAAATATCAAGACAATCATATCTATCAATTTGAAGTCAGCCTTTACCAAGACTAATAATCATGTCATAATCCATAGTCACCTCATAGTTATTATACATAATTCTATAACCATCACCTACTACACTCAAGTACATATCAATTTTCTGAACTCTTATGCATTAGTACAATCATCTTAAAATAATATCGTTGGAACACATATTTATGTTATGCAATTAATCAAACATTAAACCAAGTTTCAAACATACCATGTTAATTAAAACAACTACATGGTATAATAAACACCAAATAGACGTCATAATCAAATAGTCAAGCACAAAGTAGACAGCATAAGCAATTTCATACCTTAATGTATCTTAGGGGAGGTGATATTGTCTACATAATCAATCTAGATTAGCACAATATAACTTCAGAAAATATCAACTCTAACATAGATAAATTCAGGATATCCATACCAATAACTAACTAACATTCCCACATCATAAACTCATAAACAAGTATCATTCATACATAATAATGACATATGCAACACCAATCTAGATTAGTATGACATAGTATCACAACTCATACTTGAATTTCATAACCCTAACCATTTTCATAGACCAATCGAAATTAGTATGGTACACATACATCAATATCTCAATGTAATAACCCTAATCATCAAGTTAATAGCATATAACAACTACAAGTTAACCTATAACATACTTATCGACAACATATAACATAATCATCAAGTCAATTATCATATAACAAGAACAAGTTAACGTATATCATAGTCATCAAAAACATATAACATAATAATCAAGTTATCTAACCTAAAAAAATAATAACAATGCATACCAGCACATGTTACTATCATTCATGACCATATGATGCATATGCATATAACTACACTAATCAACTAACAACTATCATGAATCAAATCATAACATAAATAGAATGGAAAGCATACACATAACCATAATTCCTATAACAATCCTTAACCTATATACTTTCATTCCCAACATACAAACTTGTATGACAACATGCCCTTGACTCGAGGTCCAATGTTGCAAATTCACTTAGATGATCTACATCTTTGGCTTTATCTCAATCAACACATTAGCATCATAACTTACCAATATAATCATGGTGACTTGATTTCGTACAATGAACTCACAATGCATGTATGACCTACCATACATGCATAACCATAGCAATGAAAATGCATGCCTAACAACATATAGACACTGACATGCATAAAAATACATGCAACCATACACTCATGACAACATGTTCCACAACAACACCATCATTATTCACATGGCGACATCACTATGACCATGATCAATACCATGAAAATAAAATAATCACATGGAGTACAAACATAAGCAACATATATGCAACGAACATCAATGCATCACCAGCACACCACCCATCTAGTTTGACGGGTGATATGATTCAACCTCACAGGTGACCTTAAGCAAGTTGAATCGACGTAAACACATAAGACATAACCTCCACATTAGTAAAAACACTCCCGAGAGCCATCCCAACCGCTCAGGTATCATGATCCTAGGTCCCAATGATTCTTTAAGCTATTAAACCTTTGGAGACTCCCACACTATGGGCATGCGAGCCTCCAGAGATCTATAGGAGCTCCCACAAGCTTGCATTCCAGGGTCTATGGACTATTTCCATCATATCTATGCAAGAGTGCACAAGATTTAAGGATCTTTTGAAGCCAAAAATTCCAACCATTAACCAAAACTTGTTGTAACTTCTGAAATCCATTAAACACATGATGACAAGACTAATAAACCAAAATCTATCTCTAGGACTAGGCCTAACTATCCCCAACTCAAAATGTCATTCTCTCAAACACTTGGCATCAATGCAATCTACATGTCTAGGATACAAAACAAAGCCTCAATCACTGAAAACTCTTATGAGACACGAAAAGAAGGATCAACACCTTCTCCCTTGAACTATTATGACATAACTTAGGTCTTGCATCCATAATTTTAATAATTACAAGTAAGTACATGAAATAACAATCATATTAACCATTCAATTTAACATGCTTATAACCAACACAAAACAATGAAAATAAAAGTTAGATAACAACCGCTAAATACACATATAAATAAGTACAAAAGAAATAGAACTTAGCATTTATTAAAGATATGTGAATCCAATTAGATTTGAGACTTCCACGTACCACCCGACCATAGACATGGCTGAACCAAATCCTTCTCTCAACCAGTCACCCCAATGCCATATTCTAGGCATGAATGTGGGATCTCATAAAACACATCAATCAAAACCATCTAGGGCTTCCAGAGGTGAAACCACCTCACCCATCAAACAATGATTCAAACTCATGATCAGACATTGCAAAACCATCATCACATTGGTCTCTACCAAAGCCTTCCAGGGCTCTAGAGTGTTTGTTACAAATCAGGCTTATGGACTAGTAACTCAAGCCACAGCCTATACTGGGCTCTAGAGAGTTTTTCCAACCAAGGTTGTGAGACTAGTAACTTAATCCATGAAGGGCTTGAGAATTTTTATCCAACCAAGGTTCCAGGACTAGTAACTCAGCCAAAGTTGTTACAATGCTCCAAAGAGAAATTGTCTAACCAAGACTCCAGGAACTAGTTACTCAACCCAAGGTAAAGGAAAGATAAGAACGAACTAGGAAAAAAAAAATTTGAAATAAACTCACAACACCATGCTTATCTAGGGAATGGTAAGGCTAAGAAAATCCATTATCATTCCAGTCTATCCTTCATGTCAATGGGATATCGTGACCTACATGCATATGCCATGCATTCCAAAATTAGTGAGGAAAACATAGATGCAACTAGGTACCTGCAAGTACAACCTGTTGTAGTTGTCAATCTTCATGTCCTCTTGTGCTTGTATTCTATTCCTTTCCTTATTGCTCCAAAATGCTGAGCATTCCACACTCATCCAAAGGTGCTCTAATAAAGTCTAAGTGTCCAACAGTACGAGAGGGAGAAAATATAGGATAGATCCCCCAAAACCAAACTGACCAAGTTTGCCCACTAATTCTCATAAGATTTTTATTAATGAGGCCTCTCTTTTCTACACTTTAAATTATTTTCCTTAATTTTCCTCCTCACATGAAACATGTGACCTTTCACCTTTGTTTTCTCCTAATTTCCATTATTTTCGTAAATGAATGCTAATAAAATCCCCATGCCTTTCCAAAGCCTTGACCATTTCCTTTACAAATTTCCTTTAGTCATAAAAACTAAAATGAACACCCACTAGGATGGTTTTGCCTAACTTTAACTTGGAATTCATGTCTCATGACCGTGGTCTTATATAATTTACATGAGTTTTTAACCAGGGTTGTTACAACTGTGCTCTGAACCTTCATTCTTACTCATGTTATCTGTCACACTAGTCTCCCAGAGCTTCTCTCATCCCTCAGAAATATGAATGGAAGAAGTAAGTGAAAATTTCACAATGCGACATAAAATCGTCAATCAATTAAAAAAAAAAATTCATCTCCTATAGTATTTCAACTATGCAAAATTACAAAGTAATAAGCTCCATAGACATCTTTACTAAACCCCGATGGCATGATGATGTTTTATCCATGCCATTTTTTCCTAGCAATATGTCATCTAACATTGTAACATTTCCATGTTTAACCTTGCAAAAACTACCATGTCTCAGCCTATAAAGGGCCACTCTAGTACCTGAAAAATGCCAAATCATCATGCCATGTGTCCCCTCTCACATCATTCCCCATTTCACCACCTACATTATCACCTACTAGTTTTCATGTATCCTTTTTTCATTAGGCCATGTCAACATGTGTGTCATGTGTCATGTTTATGGAGGAGGGTCCTAGAGATCATTTGCTAGCATTTTCTAGTGTTATTTAAAAATGGTTATGGCATGAGATTTATGTTAGATGTTATGGCTTTGAAATGTTTCTGTATATTAGACTTTGTCTCCCACAGTGCATCATTCATTAACTTCTCATAACCTTTCAATATCAAATTTATATGGTGGAACAACAAATCATATGTCCTTTTGTGGTTTCGTCCTATGGAATCTGTCAACCACACCTTCATAGCATTGTGCCTCCACATGAAGATTTGTGAATCTTTCAACTTAGAAATGTCATAACATGATAGAAATTTGTCCATAACCTTTCAGATATTTTCTCATTCATGGTAGATACGAACCATGGGTCTGTGTCTCTTGAACCTAAAGGTTCTGTAATTAAAATTCTATGGTGCATTTTGAATTTTTACATTAACTAATGGGAAAATTCTTGTTTTCAACTTTTATTATTCTGTGTGAAACCACAAGTATTTTCAACTCTACCAGACATCAAAGTTCCATAACTTGTTATTAGTATGGAGTTTTCCAAGCTACCATATATCATTGGAAATTTATTTTTCATGAATATGTGCTACTGAAATTTGAATGAGCAGCAGGCATGATCTTTTATAGACAAAATTCCTTCCCAAATAGACACTAAAATAAATAAAACACCAATTTCCCATGTTTCTTTAGAAGATTTCATATCGTGTAGATTCTCATACATAACACATGCTCATTGAGCATTATGCTACATCATGTTTTCTGGGGTAAGGTTTGAACCATATCCTTCAAAATTTAAATTCCAAATGGCAAATCCATAATCTAAAATTTATGATTTCACCTTTTTATCCCATACCTTAAATTTTGCAATAGTGAGAAAGGAGACTACTTGACAATATATCTTAAAAGAAAATATGAATATTTCATGGGTTTTCTTTCCAGTAGGTAAGCTATCAGTGAAATCCCCTCCTTTAACACCAATTTTTGGAAACCTAACAATAATAAGAGGGGTTGTTGAATTAGTATTATGAGGATGGATCAAATTAGAAACACATTAAAATAATAGATATAAATATAAACATGAACTATGAGTAGAATATCAATTAGCATATACATGAGAGAATCAACACATAAAAGAAACCATCTACACATGAACACATGAAGACATAGAATGTAACATGGAAACCCTTGCAGGAGAAAAGACACCATATACTTTGCTATGCTCCACTCTTCTTCTTATTAATCAAATATTCTTTTACATAATCACTAAACACCACTAGTTTGTAAGACACGATTTCATATCATGTATAAATCACTCTCTCCATGCCACTACCTAATGCAAGCCACCACTTCCTGAGCTTTGCGAGCCACCTCTCCCTCAACTATGGAGGTCGCTACCTATTGGACCAACTACGTACATGATGTAGAAATTAATGTGTAGATTAAAAAATGATCATGAAATTTATTAAATCACAAGACTTGAAGCTACTCTATTGATATGTGGAACTAAATTCATGATTGAGAACACAAATCATTAACATGCATGGGGATTCAAAACATATACAGAGATATTTATCTATGGGAAAGAAACTATTCAAAACCCCTTACTATATGTATTGCATCAATCAAAGAATCTCAATGAATACAATATGCTCTACTGAAGCTTGAGCTCAACTTGCACCTATATCTCCTATCATTTTCCTAAACAATTAACCTTGCCCAAGACTTGGATAAAATTTTGGGCCTCCAAACCCATATTTCCTTGCATTGTTCCTTGAGGAATTATCCCTTCTTATTCAATAAATTCCTCGATATGGATTGCGCAATTCTTGTAAGACCTTCTTTAACTGCATGCATGACCTGCACAACTTGTAATAGTTTACAACTAATAATACACTACCCTTTAGGTCCAATATGAAATGGATAACTCAAATTCTCTACATGTAAAAGTTATTTTGGGTTAATTGATTAATTAACTAGACGATCACACAGTGTGAAATAAGTTACACACCCACAGCTTGACCTCGACTAGTTCTTCTGAGAGAGAAGTATTTACAGGAACAGTAACTCAAATTAACTGAAATAGATTGCTACAAAATAGAAATCAATCATGTAGAACTAAACTCAAATTTATTCAATTTGAATTTACTAAGTTAAATGAGTGAAAGATCCATGTCACCCAATTTAACATCCTCCAAGTATTTTTCTATAATTGAAATTCGAATTTTAATCTAGTCTGACCAGGGAAAAGTAAAAAAACTAATTTCTTGGTGCATTTTCAACACTCCCACTCAACAAGAGAGGGATTATCATATACCGTAATCATGCTTCTATGGAACTCATATTTTCCTCTTGACAAGTCCTTTGTCTAAATATGTACATCTTGTTCCTCTGTCAGAATGTACTGCAACAACATAATGCACCTTTACACACAATCTCGTAGATGGTGATAACATATGTCTATATGCTTGGAAAGAACAATAAATATTGGATTCTCAGAGAGTTTGATAGAAATTAGATTGTCATAGTAAATCACCATAGGATCCATATTTTAACCAAATAACCCAACACAAATATTTCTCACCCATATAGCCTCACATGTTGCTTGACTTGTAACCATATAGCCACAAATATCTCCTTCTTGTTGTACCAAGAAATTGTTGTTGACCCAACACAAAAAATTCCTACTGAAGTGATATTCCTACATAATGGACTCCCTACCCAATCAGTATCTGTGAAGCCTTGAAAATTCACTATCTCTATTCATCTATACGAAATACGAAATCGATTAGTGCCTTTGAGGTATCTCAAAAACTTCTTTACTACCTTCCAATACAATTTGGTTGGCCTAACCATGGCTTGGCTGAGTTGGTTAAATACATAACACATGTATGTCCGTGTGTTCATGAAATATATGATTGAACCCACAAGCTACATGTAAATGGTAGCCTTCACTTCCTCACCTTAAGTGACATCGTATTTACCCCAGTTACCTGCTAAAGGAGTGTACATGGGTTTTCTACTCTCCATGAAAAAATTCTCTAGGATCTCGTTGGAGTACTTTCCATGAGAGACAAACACTTCCCCATATCCTTACCATACTTCCAAACCATGGAAGCAGTGCATGAGGCCCATTTTTTTCATCTTGAACTCTTTTGCAAGATCCACCTTGTAATATATGATCAACTGCTCATCACCATTAAGGATCAATTCATCAACATATAACACAATGATAAATAATTTACCTTCTACCACAATGTGATAAAGGTTCCCATCTGTTTCACTTTTGGTGAAGCACAAACTAGTGAGGTAATTTTCCATCTTATTCTACTAAGCACAAAGTGCTTGTTTGACCCCATAAAATGCTCCCTTGAGTCTACACACATGTGACTCTATGTTGAAATTCTCAAACCTCTTTGGCTGCTCAATATACACCTCTTGCTCAATAACTTCGTTGAGAAACATTGTGTTCACCTCCATCTAGTGGATATTCCACCCCATCTGTGCTGATAGTTCTAGAATTGACCTAATGGATAAGTATTGTTCTATTGGAGAAAAGGTCTCCTCATTTTCATCTCCATCCACCTAAGACAACCCCTTGGCCACAAATTTGGCCTTGTGTTTCTCTATGAAGAATCCTTAAATGAGGATAAATATGAAGAGCAGAAGGAGATCAGTAGTAAAGGGAAGCTAAGAATCCTTTACTATGGATATAAGCGGGGAAATTATGGAAGTAAGGGAGCAATTAAGAATTCCCAAACTAAGATAGCTTAGCAAAAAACATAAATAAGGTAAATAGTCAAGATAAAGAGATTTAAAGTTAATTCTGAAATATCATTCCTAGTTTACCATTCAAATTTCATTGAAACACATCTGATTATTCATAAACGTGAAGAGAAAACAGTAATAAACAGTAAGAGATAATACTTATTTGATTTCACTGTGCACAAGAATCCTCTGAAATGTCTTTAACTTTTTTCATGATCCAGCAAGAAAACCCAATCTTGATTACAAAAGCTCTTGAACTTGATAAGAAATGTCTATAGAAATGTCTTTGAGTGCACACTAATTACTTCAAAATATGAAGTATTTATACAAATAATATTACAAAATATCTCATAGCAGTTTGAGAATTATTCTAGGAAATTAAAAATATCTTCAAGCATGAAGATAGAGACAGATGGAAAATTGCTTTCTTGTTGTCCATTTTATTAAGATTGTGCTAGTTGTTATAGTTCGAATTTGGATCTTTCAATTGACTGATATCTATGTGCTGGAATCAATTACGTCTTCAACCTACTGATACTCTTAACCTACTACACTTTGACCCTGTTTTACCTGGTTACCATATGGATTTACTGCCGTAACTTTATAGTAAATTTGTTAATTTTACCCACCATTCATCTTTAGGTAAATTTACCTTCAGCATATTTCGGTATATCTCGATAGCTTCAGTGTACTTGGAAAAAATTGGTTTATTTACAAACAGATGCTTTACTTTGTGCTATAGGAAGAACAGATTTTCCAGATTGTCATAAAAAACCTTTCCTATGGGTAAAGCTTTTACCCTTGAGGTACTGGCTTGGTACTTGGCCAGCTTGTTCAGTTTATCCACATAGTCCTCTTGGGTCATAAGCTTTTCATGGATTACCATAGCATTGGGAAGGCATTTTTCCCTCAAAATTCCAAACTTTTCCATGAACCTATCAATATCAGCTTGCATGCTTTGGCATTTCTTCTCTAGATTGAGCATCAGGTTTTGTTTAGTAAGAAACTTCTTGATTTCTATGATGGTCCCTATTCTATCTTCTATGTCGAGTTCATCCAATGGATAAATTTTCTTATTGTTCAAGAGTTTTATCAGTTGGTTGGCCTCGTCAGGCTGGTCTCCTAGATCTCCTCTTGTCTTTCGAATGGCTTCAGTGGCCACTTTCACTAGTTCAGTCTACTCAAAAATTACTTTTATTGATGGGCAAACATCATTGACAGAGTCGATGATGTTGGACCAAAGCATCTCCTTTGTTTTTCCTAGTGGTTGTTGTAAGGTTAAGTATTTTTCAAGGAATTTTATCCTTTCACCCATTATTTGATTCTTTTAGGCTTCTTATTTCTATTGTGTCTGTGCAAGCTTACAATTGGTTTCCAAGCTTGACACTTTTTCTTTAAAGCTTTTAAGCTTTGGAGCCTACATAGTCTTCCATGGTTTTCACTAGTTCAGCTGTCTTCTCTGTAGATGTACCTTTACTTGTAGATGTACCTGTGATTGGCATGGTTGTAGCAGGTGGAATTGTGGGTGCTAATGAAGCAGCTAGTGTAGAAGGCACTGTTGTAGAGACTATAGGAATGAAAGTCTGTGGAGTGGTGGCCAACACACACTTCTTAGACTAAATTAAGTTGTCTAGCTCTTTCTTTGCTTCTTTTAATTTATCATTTAGCTTAAGCACTAAGTCCATAATCTCTTCCCATTCCTTCTGAGTTTCTTGTACTTCAATTGTTTTTGGATGATGTAGATGAGAAATTTTGAGCTATTTCATTAAGGAAATTATGTCATCAATTTTCCTTTTGATAAGCCTTTCTGTGGCCTTTGCATTGTTGGGATCACGCCCCAACTCTATGATTAAATCCTCTAAGGACTTTATCCTGGTATCCTTGGCCTGTGAAGAGGCCTTCTTTTGTTGGAATTGCATTGACATATTATTCAGCAAATTTTGTAGTTGATGTGTTGCAAAGGCCTTGCTAGTCAATGTGGAATAGACCATTTCTCCGATCTCTTGTGCAATTTTATTTGGTTGATAGGATGTATATCCTTCGCTAGCACCTCAAAATCTTTCTTCAAGTAATCAGATGTAGACCTGGGCTACTGTGTGGTAGGCTTCATGAAAGTCATTTGCATCTTACCTTCTTTTACATCAAAGGATGATATTACCCTTGTTTGATTGGTGGGAGCCATTTTAAGTTATTGTGCATAGCTTTGAGCCTTCAATCTTTCATTTATGCCCTTTTCTTCTCTGTACTTCTCTCTAACCTCCTAGTCTTGGCCAGTTGGAGCCTTGAAAGAGGATACTTCCACACTCTTTTGTCTTTCTAGAATTTGAGTATGTGTGGTGGAAGGTTCTTGTGTTCCTCAAGAGGGAGTGGCCTACCTGCTTTTTGCCCTTTCTAAACCTGTTGTCCCAGTTATTTCCTCTGTGAACTCTTGTTTTGGAAAAGGATTTAACCTTTACCTCTTGACATAAGATTGTGCAATAGGTCTGCCAGAAGGAGTGGCCTCCTCCCTATCTCTTTTGGGATTCTTCTCCTCATTTAGAGGAGTCTGTACAATAGGAGTACTCATAATTGGTTCTGGTTGTCTATTTTGAGTTAGTTCTTCTGATATGTTTAGCTTCTCTGACTCTTCTTTCTCTAGAAGTCCTTCTTCTACATTTTGCTCGCTGTGTTATTGTGTTTCCCTTTGGGATATGGATTATCCTAGTATCTGTAAAAAGGAACCTTCATAAACTCTTGTTTCTAGATCAATCAACACATTATTGACAACAACTTTTTTGTTATCTCTGTATACAAAATTGTTCTCCACACATTCTAGTTGATTTGCATATTATTCTATCCCAGGAATTCTGTGGTGGATGTAGGGAGAAAATTTGGTTTTCATTCTTCTATTGCAAATGAAGTCAAAGGGATCATATTTCCATATGAAGTTTTTTTTTAGTCGGAACCTTTGAAGGATTTCATCTACTTCCTTTCTAGCTTCTCTATTGTTGCGTACAAAGAGGCCTAGCTAGTATTTTATTCTGAGTTGAGCTTTCTTCTTGGCCTTTACAATATGTACCTCATCTGAATTAATTATTTTCCTGTATTACTCCAGGGAAAATGATCTCATGGGGAGGTATCTTGTTAGTTTGTAGGGTGCCAATTCACAACCATATATCCTGATTTTAGTGTGATTTTGGTATAAATAACATTCTCCCACTTTCTTTTTTTTAGACAACTATAGGACCCTCCTGATATCTTGTTATGAAACCAGCTCAAGAAAAGATAGAAAAGATAGATCAACGCCTTAGAATTCAGCCTCTTCAAGCGGGCAACCTCCTTTACATTACATAAATGAACAATTCTTCGATGATACAAATGAAGAGACCTCCTTTATATATATAGGAGTCTAAGGGGTCATTATATAATCAGAGCCTAGATAATAATAATAATGTAAGGGCACAATAATAACAATAGTGGGCTTCTATGGGGAACAATAGTAACAATATGGGCACTA
>APFE030464732.1:39902-63838 GCA_000404065.3 Pinus taeda | reverse complement strand
TCTTTTTTCTTCCAATTGTTGTGGTATAACCCTTGTAGGTTGTGGAAGGCTAGGAGAAACAACACTTCCATCTTCATAGCTGTGAGGGGTAGAATTCATTGTTGCCATAATTTTACTTTCTAGTATGTCACAAATCCCTTTCACTCTTTCCAATTGTTGTGATGTTGCTCTAAAAAAGGTGTTGCTCTTTGTATTCTCATAATGTGCTATCATTTCCTCTGTGAGAATTGACCACGTAACAAGTCATTTACGAGAACAAAGCCTTTTATACCATAAAATTAATCCGGTTCTAAATATGAAGATACAATACATACCTTCTGTAATAATGGTACACCATTTAGATCAAAATATTTCTCCATCTGAAGTATCCAATTTACCGGATCCTTCCCATCAAACTTCGTCATCTTGTTTTTTCTTGAGTTTAGGAGCTCGATCTTGAAATGACTGTAGCTTTGTACTTTCAGATCTTTAAGTTTTGAAATTGTGACCTGCAGTAGCCCTCTGTGTACTCTTACTAATGCCACCATTTTGACCCCAATTGGATTCTCTAATGAAGAGTTATGCGAAATCTCCCACAGTGACTTGATTATAGACCTTTCTAGAAGAGTGAACTTGTATGAAGTGACACGTGTCACTATTTGGACCTTTGGCTCTAAAAAATATCTAGAAGACACTACATTCTTTCCTCTTTCTATACCTTTTTGTGAAATTTCAATCTGATGCTCAGAGAGAAAGTTATGACGATTTTCCCCAGGTCACCTGTTTGGAATGTAATTCCGGAGTCTACAAAAAGACCAACTTCCTCAAATCATATCTCTGCAAATATAGCGTGAAACATTCTGAAATTTGGACCTGAGATTTAGCACTATGTCTTCTCAAATGGGTTTTTTTCTCAACTTCTAAAATGTCGCAGAAAAATAGTTATAGCGAAAATGTGATGATGACCTGTTTGGAGCAGCGAAACCCTAGAATCCAAAGCTCTGATACCAAATGTTATGAAACCAGCTCAAGAAAATATAGAAAAGATAGAAGAAAGCCTTATAATTTAGCCTCTTAAAGGGGGCAAACTCCTTTACATTACATAAGTGAACAATTCTTCGATGATACAAATGAAAAGACCTCCTTTCTATATATAGGAGTCTAAGGGGTCATTATATAATCAGAGCGTACATAATAATAATAATGTAAGGGCACAATAATAACAATAGTGGGCTTCTATAGGGCACAATAGTAACAATATGGGCACTGCATGGGTCCATCAATATAATAAGAGGGTTGTACTAATAATAATAAGGGGTTACACTAGTAGTATAGGGGCCTAACATATCTGCACTGATCCTAGGGGTTCCTAACAGCATGGTTGCCACTGGGTGCACAGAAGGATCTATGCAATCTACATAGGTATATGGAGAGTCATATTGGTAGACCAATGGGGTCCAGAAGACTACTGATCTAGGGTTTCCTCTAGTATCAAGCTTTTGAAGTGTGAATGGAAATTTATCAGACTGATAGTATAGGAAAAGGTGGTACAAAATTCATGAGTACTTGAATAATATTTCATTGTCCATCCTCATGAATTAATCATGCATATTATCTGCAATGAATTTGGCATAATCAAACATAATGGCAAGGGGCTGTCCATGAGTGTAAATGGACATGAAGGCTATGCTAATCTCATCAACATATTCACTAGTAGTATAGCCCAAAATACTAGATATCATTGATATAATGTCTCAGCCCATCTTGGAAAAAATTGTCCACATGTATGGGGGAGGATCCTTTGGTATGTGTTTTTCTTCCATAATGATGGTCTGGAATAATTGAGCAAGTTTGATGGAGGTAATTTTAGGGAATTTGTTAGGCAGGTCTCCAATGGAAATGGGGGTCAGGTTTTGACGTAGTTTCAACTACAACATTTCATTGATAGTTTCAACAGTGATGGTAAATAATATAGTATGGTCGGGAGTCATCACTACTCTTTGGCTGTGACTGTATTCATATGGTAATAGTGGACAATTTCAAGGAAGATATGGACTCTAGGGAATTAGTACTTGGGAAAATTTGATTCTCAAGGACCTATTTTGTTTGCGTGGTTCAAATATTGGTCTTTGTATCTGCAATGTAATTTCAATGGGGATTCTTTGATAGTGGTGTCCTTAACTTGGAAGTCTTTGCCCACCAAGGGGAGATGATCAAAATCCAAGTGGGGAGTGATAATTGGTTGGACATTGATTACAACTGGAGTGGCGATTCTTGGTTCTTGTGGAATCAAGAATGGGGAGAAAGGGTTTTCTATTGAATTAGGAGAAAATTGGTTCAATTTAGAGAGGTTTGGGGTTGCTAGGCAATTTTTCCACCTAATTACTTAATAATTCTAGAAATTGAGTAACAAGTTTTAGGAATGAGAAGGGGTTTCTTATTGAATTTAGAGAAGAATCTTCGGCGAAAATCACATACAGATAATTTTGCCAACGCGTTTCGAACCAACCAGTGTGGTTCATCGTCAGGACAAGTTGAATGAGCAGATCTTGCTATGCATTATAAATAGATCGGGCAGAATATCCAGTTAACGGCTAGATTTGACCAGGAAATGGCTAGTTAGACCAAAATATTTATTTATTTATTTATTTTATATTCAATCTAAAAAATAAATAGTTTCATATTCATAGTCAAAATATTTACTTATAGTTATTAGGGTACAAATAGTATATTAGTTTAAAAAAATAATTAATAATTAATAATATATATATATATATATATATATATATATTTATATAATAATATTATAATTTAAGAATCAAGAGTTGAAAAAAAAAGTAATAATAACAATAATATAAAAATAATTAAATATATTGCCTGGGTTTTGATGATGGGAATGGGTGTACTGTTAAGACACTCCTTGCGAGAGGTAACCTGTTTCATCCCCGGTGGTACTAGGTAGTATTATTATATATATATACTATTTTTAATTTTAAATTTAAGAATCAGATGGAGGTGTGAGAAAAAACACCAAGGGGAGAAAACGACTAGGAGGAGATGGCTGGGACCCAACAACTACTAATCTTCCAGCCATCCTCTCTATTGAGATTGTTTAGCCTTTTTTCAATCTCAAGTGCTTCCCTAAATTTCCGGTGATGGAATTGCGACACTCTAACAATCACACCAGGTTCTTCGATGCAGACATGGTGATTGATTTTCTACACATGCTCTACTAAAGCAGAAGACTTGGTTCTCATATGCTTGAGGTCCGCTGCATGCTCACTAATCCTTTTTTTTTCTCCAAGCTCTTTGATTCTTAATTATAAATTATATATTTTATTTATTATTTATTATTATTATTAATTTAGTTTTTTCAAGCCTTTGATTTTATTTATTATATATTATTTTTTTTAATTTATTAATTTTTTTCACTTCTTTGTTCTTTAAATTAAAATAATATTTTTTTTTTTTATTTTTATTTTATTTTACTTTTCTTGTTTTTTTAACTAATTCTAATTTTACCCTTAATAAACTATTAAGAAATATTTGACTATGGATATGAAATTTTTTTATTTATATAATAATTTTAGATAGAATTTATCTATTCTATTTTCAACTTTTTGCAACTTACTGTCTTAATAACTCGTTGATTTATAATTATTTATTTTGAAATTTAAAACTCCCTTATCTGATATTTTATTTGAAATTTATTAACTATATTTATTTAAATATTGGCAACTATTATGTATTTTAATTACTTGATTATTTTATGTTTATAGTATATTAACTCACTTATTTTAATATATATTTATAAAATTGTCAATTTCCGTTAAATAAGAAAATTAATAACCGAATTAACTGATTTGAATATAAATAAATAAATATTTTGGTCTACCTAGCCATTTCCTGGTCAAATCTAGTTGTTACATGGATATTCTGCCCAATCTATTTATAATGCATAGCAAGATCTGCTCATTCAACTTGTCCTGACGATGAACCACACTGGTCGGTTCGAAACACGTTGACAAAATTATCTCTATGTGATTTTTGCTGAAGATTATTGTCTAAAAAGGGGTTTCTTAGTGATTTTAGGTAAGTACCTGGTTTTGGCTCTGAATGGGTTGATGGGCGACTATGTGTGGTTTGCAGGAGGCAATCGTGACAAAAGAGTGGACTAGAAGTTTCAACATCTTCTGCAAGTTGGCAGTTGGACGTGGGTTGGTGGTTGTACGTAGACTGTAGCTTGCATGGAAGTTTGAGCATTTTTCTTTTACGATAAAGCAAAAAACAATGAGTTTTTTTAGTTTTATTTGTGAGGTCAGCTGAATTTGGTGGGTACATGGGCAAATGGTATGTTTGTTGTTTAGCGGGGGATGAGACATTTTGTTGTCTAGCGGGAAGCGGTAAGTGGGTTTCGATCACACCACGTTTTGGCTGGGGTGGTTTTGAGGTGAAGCTGCCCGATGGCATTCATCGGGTGCCACATAGCAGTGAAGCCAAAAGTGAAACCAGCCATATGGAGCAGGTAAAGTTTGACCTTCAGATGCCACCCGATATGAGTGTCAACTGTGGTATCAAAAGGGGCAGATCGCACAGTGATTGAGACGAGGTTTTGTTACTAGGTATAATGGAGGGGCCTGACAGATTTTTAAAAGTGGCAATATTAAGTTAATAGGGGATTATGGTGTAGTTAGAGTGTCAAGGGTGATTTCATTGGCGGAGTTTGATTATTAATTAACCGTAGATCAATTGATTAATCTCTTTTATCAAGATATTGTTTTATAAAGTTTATATTTCAAACCTTTCGGGGCAAGATATTAATATAAGGGTTTTTATTTTATAACTATACAGGAAGGGTTTTATTGCTTTTTGGGATTTAATATATATAAAGTTACAAATTAATATGATGCTGGAGGGGAATGAATAAAGTGCTAATTATAGTGTATTTTTTTTATTTGTTTGTTATTTAACATAACACATTATACTTAGGCTTGAAGTGTTCTTTTGGGCTTTCTAAAAAAATGGGTCTTTCCATAGGGGTGACCACTTTTCCAAGTTTTTACCCTTAGAGAAAGGGGTTTATTAGGGGAAAAACGACTTTTCCTTACGAAAATGATGTTTTTCTTTAGGAAAGGGGTTTTTTTGGGAATATGAATGAATTTAAGGGGGGGAAATGTTTATGAGGATAATTTAGTACTTTAGGACCTATAAGTTATTGGGTCGAGTGTCCGGTCCCTCTAGAAGTCAGAGAAATGCCCTGAGCCCCTTTGACTTAAAATTTTACGTACTTAAGACCTTTCTTCAAAATTATTTAAGTGAACAAATGTACTGAATGAGGGAGGTTAATCGATTGACTTCCTCAACTTTTATACATGCTCAATTTTCATCCATACTTAGAAATTTAGTGATGAAGGTGAAAAATAGTCTCTTATCTAACAATCATCACAATTTTGAAACCATCTTTCTACTTACCCACCTACTCATCCTACCATTTTTACTTCTCTTTATTAGGGTGCACTTAAGTTGGAAAACCCTTTATGAAAACATCTTCTTTTCTTTTACAATAGAAATCTATCTAAATCTAACCTTATTACATCCAAGGGCTCAGATTAAATAGTTGAGCTCCTTTTATTTACTCTACCTAATGTAATTATCTGCCAAGATTAAACAGTTTGGTTAGATTTTATTCTCTATCTATAAGCATGAAATTGAAAACATGAAATAGTCAAGTTTAAACATTTTGATTATTCATGGATTGTGGCAAGGGTAACAAGCTGCACACATCAATTATTCAGCATAAAAAAGTAAATAGTAGTGGAATTTTGGCTTCACACTTTCATGGTATTTTCTTTTCTTGGGGTTCATTTTTCTTTTATCTTTTTTTGACATTTTTTAATTTTTTTGTACTTTGATTTTTCTTTTAGGACAAACCCTCTTTACATTTTTTATTTTTTTTTATTGTTTGGATATGGAAAACATTTTCGAAAAGAAAAGGTATGTACATATTATACATTTGGTCTCAACCATTCAAAAATTAAGATTCCTATTAGTATAGGAACCTAACAATGGCTCCACTTGGGGATGGCATTTCTTGGTGAAATGTCAAGAACTAGTAGATCAATGGCCTTGTGAATAGCTGTGATTTAACTTTTACAACTTTTTCCTTTCCTTTACTGTATTATTGTTATTTATGATAGTGAAATGTTTGAGGCTTAGGGCCTTCTCTTCGGGCTTCAACTACAAAAATTACCATCCAATCAACACTCAAACTTTGAAAAGTATAATATGTATAAGTGATTAGTGAAATTAGTGACTAGGGTCTATGTAGTGCTTAGGCATTTGACCACTAACTAGTCCTCCTACTTCTGCACCATCCAATTCTTTAAGAAAAAAATCATTATTACCCCTGAAAGCATAAACGATATAAGGGCCTCTCGATAGAAAGTAAAATTTTCCATGTTTACCTTTATCCTCTCTTCTTGAGTCCCATTTTAAAACTCTATCTCCTAGATAGATATCTTATGCCTTAGTCCTTTTGTCAAAAGCTTCCTTGATTCTTTCCTGCACTCTTTGGGATCTGATACACACTTCTTCCCCAGTCTGTTGCAAGTGAATTGTTTGATTAATTCTCCTTTGAATATCATTCATCTCAACATGCACTTCCTGGAGAAATTTCAACAGTGGTATGCCCAAGGAATATGGGAAAACAACTTCCATTCCATAGACTAGCTGATAAGGGCTGGTACCAATGGATTTCTTTATGGTCAGCCTATCTGTCCACAAGGCATTTACTAATTTCTTGTTCCAGGTTTTCTTATTATCCTCCAATAGTTTTTTGATGATATTCACTAAACTCTTGTTTGAAGGCTCTACTTGTCCATTTCCTTGGGGATAGTAGGATGTGGAATGACCCAGGGTTATATGATAGTTGTTGCAGAAATCAATCATCCTCTTTCATTTGAAAGCCGCTACTTTGTTTGTGATGATTTTGGTTGGGAAACTAAATCTAGACAAAATCTTGGCCTCAAGGAAACCTATTATGATAGTATCAGTGGTCCATCTTGAGGGTACAACTTCTATCCACTTTGTAAAATAATCTATAGCAGTCATGCTCCATCTATGTTGGGAAGAAGATGGGGCATGGATTTCACTAATGAAGTCAAGACCCCACTGTTGAAATGGTGTTTCAATAAATATTGGTTTCAAAGATAATCATAAAAGTTTTCTATTTCCTTCAAAAATTTAACATTTATGACAGGAGGTTACAAATTTCTTTACATCAGAAAACAACATGGGCCAGTAAAAACTAGCTCTTAGCATATTGTCAGCTATGGTTTCTAGTAAAGATGTCCTCCATAGTCACCTGCATGAAATTCTTGTAATATTTGTCAGATTTTTCCTTTAACAAACAATTAAGAAGGATTCCTTCATGATTTTTCCAAAATAAAGCATTGTCAATTATGCAAAACTTCAAAGATTTCATTTTTAAGAACCTACTTTTAGTCTTGGATAACGCAAAAGGAGCTTGAAGATTTTGTAGAACGTATATAATGTCAGCATACCATGGTGATTCTATGAAGGCTTGGTTGATCTTTGGAGTTGCCATCTTCTCTTCATTCTCCAATTCTGCAATAAAATTAATGTCTAGGGCCTGACAATTTGATGCAGCCATAAGTTTGGCTAAAACTTGGCCTTTGATCAGTTTTGTAGGTTTAATTTCTAAATCATATTCTAATATAGTAGCTATCCATTTCCCTCTCTTTCCATTTGGGCCATCCTGTGTTAGGATGTCTTTGACTACAGCGTTTAGAACATAAGCTATTACATGTGAATATAGGATGTAAACTTTGAAATCTTTGATGGCTTTGACTAAAAAAAATCTTGCTTTTCCATTATATTGTACTTTAAAGGTGCATCTCTCAGGGCTTTGCTAAAGAAATCTATAGGTTATTCAAAACCCTGACCATTCTTCTACAGTAAGACTGCAACAATTGTGTGTTCTGAAGCGAAGGAGAATATGATGAAATCCCTATCAAACATTGGACTAGTTAGGACTGGTGTTTGTGTTAAGGCTAGCTTGATTTGTTCGAAATACATTTTAGCCTCAAGTGTCTATTTAATAGTTGAGTCTTTCTTTAACATGTTATTTCATAATCTAATTAGTTAAGCTAAGTTAGAAATAAATCTTCTCATAAAGTTTATTTTACCTAAACAGGCCTGTAGTTCTTTGATGCTCCTTAGATGTGGTATCTATAAAATGGCTTCAATCCTTGCAGTGTCTATCCGAATACTATCTTTATAGATTATGTGGCCCAACAATTTTCGTTCTTCCAATCCAAGCAATTACATTTTAGGATTCAGATAAATTCCATATTTCCTATATTTAGTGAAGACTTGCCTTAGATGATCTAGTGGTTGTTTATCTGATTTAGAGAATACATTGATATCATCTAGGTATATTACAACGAAGTCATGGATTTCCTTATTAAAGGCTATCTTGATTGCTCTATGGAAGGTAGGCCCTGCATTCTTTAACCCGAAAGGAATCTTCGCATACATGAAAGTGCCCTTACGAGTGGTGAAGGTAGTCTTTGTGTGGTGATTTGGGTGGACTAAAATCTGGTTATAACCTGAGAACCCATCTAACAATGAGATTCTGGTTGACCCTACCACCATCTGTAATATGTGATCCATTTTGGGAAGAGGATAATTATCACTGAGTGAAAACGTATTGAGATTCCTAAGGTCAAAACATAGTCTAATTTCACCAGTTTTATTTTTGGTGGGTACTGAATTGGAAACACAATCAGAGAATATGATTGGTGCAATGATCTTGGCTTCATACATTCTTTTGATTTCCTTTTCAATAGAAGGCAATAGAAGGGGATTAATCCTTCTAAGCTTTTTCTTGAAATGTTTATGGTTTTCTTTTAAAGGGGTGGTGTGTTGTATTATGCTGGTGTCATAAGACTTAATGTCCTCATAACTCCAAGAAAAAACACCTTGGAATTCCTTTAGCAGTTCTATGTATTTCACTTTTTCATGAGGAGGTAAAGAGTTTAACAGTTTTATCATTTTGGGATCTTCCTCTGAGCCTATGTTGCACTCCTCTATGCCAGATTTTAAGGGCTCCATTTTTGGCTTTCTGGGACATCGTTTGAATCAAACATGTCCTCTAAAGGAGTTAATCCCTTGGGCAAAAAAATATTTTTAAGATTGATGATTTCAGAGCCTTCGTCAGTTATCTCATCAATTTCAATTTTCTTTAGGTTTTGAATGTCTCATTTTGTAAAGTTTGTGGGATGGAATCTATCTATCTTTTCATCTTCTAATTTGTTAATTTCTATTTTATCAGTGCAATCAAGATCTAATGTTATGTTAGTATCTACATTGTTATTTACAAATTCTTCATCTAAAGTTAGAAAATTGTTTATTTGTTGATCGTTATTGAATACGTTCTAATTCTTTAATTTGTTAGGGATAGTAGGTCTATGTCTAACCTCAGCAGTGTACTGATGGTTAGGTTGAAAATGTAACTTGCAAGCACTGGCAAACATAACTATAATATGAGCTTGCATATTGTGTTTTCTTGGAATAATAGAAAGCTTGGTTTCTAAAAAGGTATTTAGTATTTCTACAAGTGTTCCTCTGTAAAATCCTAACCTAGGATCCCTAGTCATATAAATATCATTGATTTGTTTTATAACCAACATAGAATCTCCCATAATAGAGACTCTTATGGCTCCTAAATTTTTGACCAATTTAAGACCTAAAATAAGTGCTTCATATTCGGCCATGTTGTTAGTACATTTGAAGTTCAATTTGTAGGCATGTCCCTCTAAGTGATCATTTTCTAAATTGTAAATCCATACTCCTTCTCCTGCACCTAGTTTGTTTACTGACCCACATAGTGTCTGGGGGAATAAAATCTTCTTTGATTAAAGTATCTAGGTCATCTTTATTATCTGAAATTTCTTGAATTTGGAAAATTTGATTTTCTTTTGCTACTACAATTTCTTTTGGTTGTAAAATAATGCAATTTGAAGTATTTTCTTGATTTGTTTGCATTATAAGGAATGAAATAATCGATGTCAGAATGCATTGAATATATAGGAATGTTTTGAGGAATTTCCTGGCTACTCACTACATACTTCATTAGAGTCTCTCTATACAATCTTTTAGGAAGTCCAAAGACTGATATGGTAGCATAAAACATGTCAAGTTGAAGATATCCTTGGAGTTTAGCACCCCACAATCTAGACAATAGCATGCCATATTTAGGTGGTATATCAATAACAACTATGCCCATAAGAATGGTCTTGGCAGGGTACTGCACTAGGGAAACACACAGGTATTTTATAAGTCCTAGGCACTTAACTTGGCTTGAATCAAATGAAAGCAAGTCCCTATAAGGTCTAGAGATATCCGAGTTAAGATTCTCCATAATAGATTTAAGCATTAGATTGTGTGAAGCCCCAGAGTCTAGCATAGCATTGTGTATGATTTTATTGTGAATGTTAAGGATAACTTAGAAGGGTGGTGTACCTCCTTCCACTGGTTTTCCATTAACATCGGGACCAAAAATTAACTTAGGCTAATTGTCAAATAAGTTCATTGAATCTTCATTCTCAACGAAGTTTAAATATTTGCTTATTTGAGATTTGTAAGTTTCATGTTTAATCGGTTCTATTACAGTAACTGAGATTTGCAATTTGGCCACCTCTGCTCCCATATTGAAAGGCAAAGGGGATTTCTCTGTTTGAACATTTGGAACTTTAACAACAGCGTTTGGAGTAGCTTCTTCTTCTTTTTCAGTGTTTGGAGTCTTTTTGAGAGGATTTTCTAATATAATTTCTGGAGGTTGTTCCACTGTTTCCTTAGAGGGAACTGAAGTGGAGGGTTGCTTATTGGAGGATTGGTTATTGGTTACATATTCAATGGTGGGACTGGGAGGATTCTGATTGGATCTAGAAAGGATTTGGATAGTTTTTGTAACTGCAACTGCCTTAATTTCCTTAGGCTAATTTGGTATTGCTTTCTTGTTTTGGTCCGGAGCATCAGTGTCCTTTTTTCTCCTCAAATTGTAGTAATAATGCACTTTGAAGATAGTAGAATCATACCCTTGCTTATAGTAAAATGATTCTCCAGTTTGAGTCTGGAATTGCTTAAGCATATGTAATTCCTGATCATCTTAAGTTAGAAAGATAGTTTGATCATCATCTAATCCCATTAAATTAATTTTGGTGTCATGCTCAGGGTCTTCTATGGGAAGTTTCAGCATGGTTCTCTTGGAAAGGGGGTCTAATATTCTAATTAGGCCCATTTTTTGTAGTATGTTGGTTTTGATTCTTTCTAAATTTTGGATTTCTTACTATAGGTGCCTATTGGTAATCCCAGTGATGCTTCCTTTCAATGTTTTCCATTCTATCCATTATTTTTTCCATTCCTTTGGCTAGAGTGTCCATTTTAAGTTCAAAGGGTGAGGTTTCGTATTTCAAGGGTGCTCTCCTCTTGTTCCTAACTCTAGCTCTTTTTGCCAATAGATTAGATTCTACACTAATTGTCGCACTTTGCATATCTTCTAGTGTTCGGGGGTTCCTCTCTCTAAGTTGAAAATCCATATCAATGTCAAACCCATCTGGAAACCTTATTAGAGCTAAGGCATGTGGGGGTCTAAGGTTAGCTAGTATTGTATTATAGACACTATTAAATCTAGTATAGTAGTCCTGAACTGTTTAGTTTGGTCCCCTCTTGATGTTTTATATTCAGATAAAATTTGAGGAGGGCTATTTTTCTTTTCCCATCTATTTAAAAATTGATGGTAAAAAACTTCTAAACTATATATACTATTGTAAGGTATAGATCTAAACCATGTTATGGCTTCAACAACTAAAGTTTGGGAAAAAATTCTCATTTGGACATCTCCAATGTCAATTTCATGCAATTCGAAATGATCTGTCATTTTTCTCATGTGTTGTTGTGCTGTGTAGGATCGAGTGCCATCAAATAGGATATTTTACTCTCATAATCTTGTGGCATGGCACCTAATGGGGCAGGTAACACAAGGGGGGAATATATGTTTTCCATGGCTCTAAGTTGGGTAGGGCTGAGAATTGGAGTTGGGGTAATAGGGGGATTTGGGGTAACAAAGGGTGTTCCAGCGGTTGACAAGGAACTGGGGGTACTGGGTGGTTTATGGGTAGTGATAGGTTGAAGGGAAAGTGAATGTCTGAATGGAGGGGCAGAATGAACTTTAGAGATGTGAGGGAATAAGGGTGAACTAAAGGAAGTTCAAGAAGTTTCAGAAAGTCTAGGGATCTTATCAGTAGTGAGGGATGACTGAGGGGAATTTAGAAGGTACTAATCGATTGACTCATTTTCCTTTTAGACCTCAAGCTCTTTAATGAATTCTAGATCAAGAACAAGATCCTCAAGTGCACTTTCAGACTTGGTTCTGAATAAGGAGAGGTCAAATGATTCGTCAAAGGGAGGTCTTCTAAAAGGAGCCACTCATCAAGAAATAAATCTACTTTGATCAAAGGTCTTGGGCTTACTGAACTCTCTTTTCTTCTCACTATTCTTGAAGGAAGGTTGGGATTTTTGAATATAGGGGGGGATTTGGATCAGGGTTGGCCCTTGTATAGTGAGTACTCCTTGAAGCCAGATTTCAAGCTTTTTCTCATTATTTTATTTTTTATGAAATTTTTGAAATAAATTCTAATAAACCTCTTTAAGAGGCTTGAAATAAAAATTTGGAATTTCTCAAATGTTTATTAAGACTGAGCATTTGATTCCCCAGTATGGTCGTCAATATGTTATCACTCAGAAGTATTCCCTAGAAGTTATAAAAAGAAGGAATAATTTGTGGTAGCCACAATCATAATTTTAGACTCGTGTTCTAGCCAACCTAAGTCCATAGAGGTCTCTCTCTTTATGATTTAAGTTTGTTTGTTGGGATTTTAGGCTAGTCCTTAGTGCTCATAAGGTTTTGATTTTCATTGGGTGTTGGAATTCTAGGAACAAATGGATAGAGAAGGACTTCAAGCCATTGGGATATGGCATCAATCAAAGAGTGGATTAACTGGATCAAATAAATTACTAAAGGAGCAGTTCACAGGGTAGGCTAGCACAACAAAAAGCAAATCTATAGGTTCAAAATGGATGAGGTAGTCCTAACCAGGGTGAAAGGGCAATGAAAAGTCCTTAAACTGGGATCAATATGAAGAACATAAGGAGATCAGTAGCAAAGGGAAACTAAGAATCCTTTACTATGGATCTAAGGGGGAAACCACAGAAGTAAGAGAGAAATTAAGAATTCCCAGACTAAGATAGTTTAGCGTAAAACATAAAGAAGGTAAATAGTTAAGACAAAGAGCTTTAAAGCTAATTATAAAATATCATTCCTAGTTTACCATTCAGATTTCATTGAATAACATGTAATTATTTATAAACATGAAGAGAAAACAATAATAAACATGAGAGATAATACTTATTTAATTTCCACTGTGCACAAGAATCCTGTGAAATTTCTTTGACTTTATTCCATGATCCAGCAAGCCAAACCAATATTCATTAAAAAATCTCCTTAACTTGATAAGAAAGTATACAAAAATGTCTTTGAATCCACCCTAATTACTTCGAAATATAAAGTATTTATACAAATAATATTCCAAAATATCTCATAACAATTTGAGAATTATTCTAGGAAATAAAAAATATCATCAAGAATGAAGATAGAGACAAATGGAAAATTTCTTTCCTATTATCCCTTTTATTAAGATTGTGATGGTTGTTGTAGTTCTAATTTGGCTCTTTCAGTTGACTGATATCTGTGTGCTGGAATCACTTTATGTCTTCAGCCTACTGATACTCTTTACCTGCTACACTTTAACCCTATTTTACCTTTTTTACCTAGCTACCATATGGATTTACTGCAACAACTTTATAGTAAATATATTAATTTTGCCCCCCATTCATCTTTAGGTAAATTTACCTTTACAATATTTCGGTATATCTCGTCACCTTTAGTGTTCTTGGAAAAATTCGGTTTACTTATGAATAGATGCTTTACTTCATGCTCTAGGAAGAATATATTTTATGGATTGTCATACAAAACCTTTCCTCTGGGTAAGGCTTTTACCCCTGAGGTGCTAGCTTGGTCCTTTTCCAACTTGTTCAGTCTATCTACATAGTCCTATTGGGTCATAAGCTTGTCATGGATGACCATAGGACTGGGAAGGCCTTTTTCCCTCAAAATTCCAAACTTTTCTATGAACCTACCAATATTAGCTTGCATGGTTTGGAATTTCTTCTTGATCTGAATTAGATCCTAGAACACTCTCTAAGTGTTCAAGAACTCTTTAAAAATTATGCCAAAGGCTACAAGTCTTATAAAGATCAAGCTTATCAGAGGTATCCTCGTAACAGTTGCAATTTGTGATCAACGCAGAGCAACGAGGACCGTTGGTCATGTGCACAAATTGTCATCCCATGGTAATGTGCGTTGCCACAAATTAGGAAAAACCAAGGCCATTTCAAGAAATGGGGGTAGTTTCGGATATGCAATTAGTGAAAAGTCTCTAATCGCATATTGCAGGGCAAACCCTTCAAAGAAGGAAAATCCCCGAGCGCTCATACCCGAAATAATTGTAAAATATGGAAAAATATCATTTTGATTCTGTCAAAAGCAGGGTCCCACAAAAGCCAATAGAATATCGGAAGGGCTTCGAGCAGTAAGAATTTTCAACCGAGTCTCGCCCGATGCCACACAATGGTTGTTGCACATCCGGTGGCAGAGAGAGAAAACCACTGACATCAGACGGATAAACATCATGTTACTTATCCGCCCAATATGGATGATCACCATAGGATCTGGAAGCTCCAAATCAATGACGAAGGTGCATTCTGATGGATGACCAGATTTGATGAGGTTAACAGGAAGAGTTGTAAAGAATTTTAATTCTGATATGGATGATATGTTGGCAGAGATTCGTGTTTCGCAGACATTCTTGGAGTTAACAGAAAAAATGGTCGTTCAAACATTTCCAATGAACTTGATACACTCATCTATTATAGAAAAGGTCGCTACCTCCATATGAAGCGTTATGTAGTGACTGTAAACACCGAAAGAAGCGATTTAGATAGACAGAGGTAGGGGAACCAAAAAGCCGAGAAGCTGAAATGAACATTTAGGAAGCTGATGGCTTTAAAGCCACAAACTGACAAAGAGAACGAAGAGACAGTAAGTGGAAGCAAAGGAAAAACCACAGAGAAGAATTCAAGCTAGCCTGCAGAAGAAAAGGCAGCATTGAGCTAGAGATGACTTAAGCAGTTCAAGTGAACTCTTCTATATATGCCTGTCAGGTATGAGCCTCAGATTGGGCTCATACCACTGTGACCAATAAAGGTCCCATGTCAGTAAAGAGAGTTTGTGTACTCCAGAGACTTGAGGGATCCAAGTATATTCTTATTGATTTATATTTGCTATGTGAGACTCAAATCGAGCTCACTATTGTAAAACTATGCTTGAAAACATAATAGATATGTGACCACTGAAGGCAATACTAGGAGACGTAGCCCAATAGTATTGGGTGAACTCCTTATTAAACTTGTTACATATATATGTTTACCTGTTATGTTTTCTTTAACTGCTTCATTGCCTATGTACTTCCCAATCTTATCGATCCGTTGCATAAAGTAACATAGGCACATCCATGCACATGAGTCTATAATACCTTATTACTTGTCTTGGATCAATTTTAGATCAAGTGGTATCAGAGCTCTAGGTTACTAAGGTTAGACAAGTTTGTGCTGGATTATTTTGTTGAATGCTAATTAGGAAAAAGCTCAAATTATGAGAGGGAGAGTTGGTTGAAGCTAACCCAAAAATTGGATGATTCTATCCTAAGAGGAAAATGGTAGAAGAAAGCCCCTTGGAATTAGACTTGTAGTTCATGGATAGTTTCATGACCATGAGAGCCATGGTGGAAGAAATGTATAGAGAATTTAAGAAAGGTAGAGATGAAGGTTCATCAAACTCCAAACAAGATAAAGGAGTAGAGGTATCTCTACTCAATGACCATTCTAAAGGCAAAGGGAAAGAAAAAAAACTTCCCACACCTCCTAATAGTCCTAAAAATAAAAAGAAGAAAACATCTTTGATTAAATTAGATGTTAAATTTGATTTACCGATATATGATGGAGACTTGAATGCAGAGAAGCTAGATAATTATATTAGATGGATTGATGTGTATTTTAGGGTGTAAGGCATCGATTCAGACAAATGTAAGATTCAGCTAGCCAACCTATGCCTTGGAGGCACTACCTTGGTATGGTGGGAAGTCAGAACACAAGCTGACATGAAGAAGGATGGTAAATTCTTTTTTTCTAGAGTGAATTTGTTTCTGCAATTAAAAATTAATTATATCCACTAGCTTACACAAAGCAAGTGATGAGTTGGCAATCTCTTCACCAATTGAAAGGGAAAAGCGTACAAGGCTACACCCAAGAATTTAGAAAAAGAGCTTTGATTCTAGGAATTTCTTTAGACTCACTTAAAACTCTACTAAAGTATATAGGTGGTATACACATCTATTTAAAGCATGCCATTCTCATGTTTAATCCTACTAGCATAGATGAAGTTTTTGTTCAAGTTACACATCTAGAGGCTAGAGGCAGGAATGTGAACCTAGAAGTTGGGGGATCATCAAAACCCATTGCAAGCAAAAGGAAGGAAAAGAGAAAACAAAAATGGAAAGAGAGGAAGACAAATATTGTACAAAAGGCCAAATCTTCATGCAGTCACTGTAAGAAGGATGGGCATGATGATGAACACAACTGGATTCTACATCCAGAGCTAAAGCCCAAGAAGTATGATGGAAAAAAGAAGAAGATTGTTGCAGCTATTCAGAAGGATTTGGAGTTAGTCACAGGGGATGAAACAACAATCACAACCACAGGTATAAAAGGTAAAGAAAATTTAAGAATCTACTAGTAATTATGTACAATCTACTAATAACGAAGAAAATGAGAGGAAAAGGCATGAGCTTTTTCATATTAGAGTAATTTCCAAGCATCAAAAGATTGATGCTTTGTTTGATAGTGGCTCACAAGTAAATATAATTTCTGAAGAAATTGTAAAGAAGTTGGGATTACCAACAATACCTCACAAGAAGCCACATCCATTGGGTTGAATATGTGATAAAGAAAAACTACAAGTGACTAGACAATGTAAATCTAGGTTTTATTTTGGGTCAACATTTGTAGATGAGGTTGAGAGAGATATAGTTCCCTGGGATATATGTGGAATTGTTTTAGGAGGTCCTTGCTTGTATGATAGAAAAGAAATTTTCTATAGAGCAGAAAACAAGTATCAACTCATTAAAGATGGAATTGAATATATTGTTAGAGCTAATAAACTCAAGAATAATTATACTCATAAACTCAGGGCAAATGAAAAGAATTGTAAATTCACATAAACGATTTTTATTGATGGTTGTAAAGGAAAATAAACCTATTAAAACCAATGTATTTGAGGGTTGTAATGCTAAATAGTAAGCTGATTTAGAAATTTTTTTTCAGAATATGATATACTATTTCAAGAACCTAAGGGTTGGCCACCCAAAAAGGAAATAGTACACGATATTAGTTTGCAGCAAGATGCTACGTTTCCTAACATCAGAAGGTATAGGTTGTCTACTTTAGAGAATGTAGAAATCAATAAGAAGGTACACGAGCTTCTCAAAAAAGGGTTCATAAGACCTAGCACATCACCATGTGGGTCTCCAACTGTCTTGGTGAGAAAGAAAGATGGCGCATGAAGAATGTGCATTGATTATCGAGTAATGAATAAGATAATGATAAAAAATCGTTATCCCCTTGCTCACATAGATGATCTGTTAGATCAATTGAAAGAAGTTGTTCACTTTTCCAAGTTGGACTTGCATAGTGGATACCATCAGGTCATAGTTGCAGAGCAAGATGCATGGAAGATTGCTTTCAAAATGAAGCAGGGATTGTATGAGTGGTTGGTTATGCCTTTTGGCTTGAATAATTATCGAGATACTTTCATGAGAGTAATGAATGATGTACTAAGGCATTTTATTCATGATTTTGTCATTGTATATCTAGATGATATTCTTATATTTAGTAAGACATGGGAAGAACATTTGAAGCATGTAAAGCAAACTCTAGATGTTTTGAAGAAAGAAAATATTTATGTTAATTTATCAAAATGTGAATTTGGAAAAACATCTTTGAATTATTTGGGTCATATTGTAGGGGGTGGTGAATTGAAGATAGATCCCTCTAAGGTTGCAGTCATTGAAAGTTGGCCTAAATCCAAATCTGCTACAAAATTTAGAAGCTTCCTAAAAGTAGCACAGTATTGGAGAAGGTTCATTACTAACTTTTCCTTGATTGCAGCTCCCTTACATGATTTAACAGGATTGAACAAGGTGTTCCAGTTCGGAGGAAAATAGCAGAAAGCCTTCAACATATTAAAGGAAAATATTAGTACAATACCAATACTAGTACTGCCCGATCTTCAAAGACCCTCTGATATTGAAATAGGTGTCAGTGACTATGTCATGGGAGCAGTTTTGATGCAGCATGGTAAACCCATATGTGATCATTTTGAGACATTTAATTTTGCAGTAGTTAAATATCCCACATATGATAAAGAATTGTATGCATTAGCACAACCACAGAGTATGAAAAAGTAGAAACATTACCTAATGGGCAAAGAGATAGTTATACATACTGATCATCAACCACTTCAATATTTACACTCACAAACGAATTTGCAAGAATCAAGACACTATAGGTGGATGGGGTTTCTACAACAGTTTCATCTTGTCATCAGATATAAAAAGGGCATACACAATAAAGTTGCAGACAAGTTGTCCAGAACAATCATGAATGCATATACTATACTAAAGCATAACTCAGTATTGCATGAAAGCTTCATTGAACAATATGCTCAAGATATAGATTTTAAAGATGTATATGCAACTTTAAGTTGTGGCAAACAAGTAGAAGAATTGGATTATCATGTTAAGGACCAACTCTTGTATCATTTTCGAAATTTATGCATTCCTCAAACTGAAAGAGTAAATATAATTAGGGAGGCACATACTTCCCTAATATCAGGTCATTTTGGTGTAAGTAAAACAGTTGCACAGCTACAAAGATTTTTTTATTGGCCAAAAATGAATGAAATAGTTTTTAGATATGTAAGAGGGTGTACCATGTGTGCTAAAAGCAAGCCCACCAACATAAAACTAGGCTTGTACACTCCACTACCAATTCCTTCTCATCCTTGGGAAAGTGTTTCCATGGAATTTGTTGGGTGACTGCCTAAATCTAGAAAAGGTCATGACTATTGATATGTTGTTGTGGATAGGTTCAGCAAAATGTGTATTTTAATATCTTGTAACAAACAAATTACTGCTGAAAAAACAACAAAGTTGTTCTTTCGGCATGTATGGGTTCATTTTGTATTACCCACTTCCATTATATCTGATTGGGATTCTTGATTTGTAGGGAAGTTTTGGTCAAATTTGTGGGAATTGGTGGACACCAGACTGAAGAAGAGCATAGCCTTTCATCCACAAATAGATGGCGAAACAGAGGTGGTCAACCAGATAGTGATCCAGTTGCTAAGAGGTTATTGCAGCAAGCATCCCAACCTTTGGGATGAGCATTTATGTTATGTGCAGCATGCTTAAAATAAGGCTAAACATTCTTCTACACAGAGATCTCCTCTGGAGACCTGTTTTGGTTTCACTCCAAGGTCTCCCTTGGATTTTGTCTTTGGTAAAGACATAGCATTTGATGGACACAATGATGTGGACAAGGAAACCAATTTTATTGAACAAATCCAAGATATTCACCAAGCAGTATAGGAACAACTGGAAAAGAGCCAAGCCAAGTACAAAGCAAGGCATGATAAGCATCAGATTGAGCATAGTTTCCAAGTTGGTGATCAAGTCTAGCTATATATTAGCAAAGATAGAATGCAAGGTGAAGGTAAGAAGCTAAAGCCAATAAGGTATGGATCTTTAAGGATACTTGAGAAAATTGGTGAGAATGCTTTTCACCTTGATTTTCTAGCTTACATGCACATCTATTCAGTAGTTAACGCAGAAAGCTTGAGACTATTTGAACCTTCATTAATTGAAGATTGTGAAGAGCAGAGTCAGTTGCCTTCTATTGATGATCTGTTACCTAAATATCTCAATTAATTGCAGGAAGATGTAGTTCTATATATGAAGGTGAGAACTACGTTCAGAGGGGATGTTGAGTACCTCAGGATTGGACTCAAAGGTTCAAAACCAAGCAGTGCAAGATGGATATAAATTGGGAAAGCGAGGAATATATATCCTCACTTGATTGATGCTTAAAAACCAACTTTTGGTGGTCCAAAATCTTTTTCAGTGGGAAGGCCATGATTCGAATTGGATCCTGGAACAATCTCTAAGTTTTCATGAACTATTTAAAATTATGCCAAAGGCTACAAGTCTTATAAAGATGAAGCTTATTGGAGGTACCCTCATAACAGTTGCAATTTGTGATCAGCGTGGAGCAACGAGGACCATCGGTCACGTGTGCAAACCGCTAGCCCATGGTAAGGTGCACTACCACAAATTAGCAAAACCAAAGGTTATTTACAGAAATAAGGGTAGTTTCGGATATACCATCGCTAATCGCACATTGCAGGGCAAACCCGTCAAAGAAGGAAAAGCCCCGAGCGCTCGGACCTGGAATAATTTTAAAATATGGAAAAATATCATTTTTATTCCGCTAGAAGTAGGGTCCCATAGAAACCAGTAGAATATCGAAATGGCTTCGAGTGGTAAGTGGTTTCAACTGAGTCCCACCCATTGCTACATAATGGTTGCCACACGTCTAGCAAAAGAGAGATAAAACCACGCACATTGGACGGATAAACATCATGTTACTTATCCGCCCGATATGGATGATGACCGTAGGATCTGGAGGCTCCAGATCAATGGTGGAGATGCATTCTGATGGATGAGTGGATTTGACGAGGTTAACAGATAGAGTTGTAAAGGATTTGAAGTATGATATGGATGATGCTTTGGCGGATATTTGTGTTTCACAAGCATTCTTGGAGTTAATGGAAAGAACAGTCGTTCAAACATTTCCAATGAAATTGACACAGTCATCCATTATAGAATAGGTGGTTGCCTCGTTGTGAAGCATTATGCAGTGACTGTAAATGCTAAAAAAAGGGATTCAGATGGACAGAGGTAGGGGAACCAGAAAGTAGAGAAGCAGAAATGAACAGTCAGGAAGTTGATGGCTTTAAAACCATAAACTAATAGAGAGAATGGAGAATGGAGAGGCAGTAAGTGAGAAGAAAAGTAGAAAGTAGAGAGAAGAAGTTGAGCTGACCTGCAGAAGCAAAGGCAGCATCGAGCCAGAGTTAAGACAGACCTAGGGAGAGTTAAAGAGTCTGTGTACTCTAGAGACAACTTGACAGGTTGAAGTGAACTCCTCTATATTTTCCTGTCAGGTATGAGTCTCATACTGGGCTCATACTATTGTGACCAATAGACGTCTAGAGTCAATAAAGAGAGTCTGTGTACTCTAGAGACTTGGCGGATCCAAGTACAGTCTTACTAATTTATATCTACTGTGTGACACTCAAACCGAGCTCTCTGTTGTAAAACTTTTCGTGAAAGCATAATAGAGAGGCCACCACTGAAGGTTGGACTGGGAGACCTACCCTAGGAGTATTGGGTGAAATCCTTATTAAACTTGCTGTGTTTATATGTTTTCATGTTATTTTTTCTTTAACTACTTGATTTCCTATGTACTTTGCAATCTTATATATCTGTTTCATAAGGTAACATAGGCACATCCATGCACATGAGTCTGTAATACCTTATTAATTGTCTTGGATCAATTTTAGATCACTTCTCCAGATTGAGGATAAGGTTCCTTTTAGTAAGAACCTTCTCGATTTCTATGATGGTCCCTATTATATCTTCTATGCCTAGTTCATACAGCTGATACCTATTCTTACTGTTCAAGAGTTTTATCAGTTGTTTGGCCTCTTCAGGCTGGTCTCCCAGATCTCCTCTTGTCTTTTGCATGGCTTCGGTGGCCACTTTCACGAGTTTAGTCTACTAAAAAATTACTTGTATTGATGGCCAAACATCATTCACAGAGTCAATGATGTTGGAGCATATCATCTCCTTTATTTGTCCTAGTGGTTGATGTAAGGTCAAGTGTTTTTCAAGGAATTTTATTCTTTCACCCATTCTTTTATTCTTTTGGGCTTCTTATTTCTACTGTATCTGTGCAAGCTTGTAGTCAGTTTCCAAGCTTGACACTTTTTCTTTAAGCCTTTTAAGCTCTATAGCCTAGATAGTCATTTCTTTCATGGCTTTCACTAATTCAGTTTTCTTCTCTGTAGATGTACCTGCACTTGTACATTTACTTGTGATTGGCATGGTTGTAGCTGGTGGAACTATTGGTGCTAAGGAAGCAACCAATATAGAAGGAACTATTGTAGAGACTGTAGGAATGACAGTCTATGGAGTGGTGGCCAACTCACTCTGCTTAGGATGAATTAAGTTGTCTATCTCTTTCTCTGTTTCTTTTAATTTATCATTTAGCTTAAGGACTAAGCCCATAAGCTCTTCCCGTTCCTTTTGAGTTTCTAGTACTTCATCTGTTTATGGATGATGAAGATGAGGAATTTTGAGTTGTTTCTTCAAGGCAACTATGTCATCATTTTTCTTTTTGATAAGTCGTTCTGCAGCTTTTACAACCTTGGGATCTGCCCCAACTCTATGATTAAATCCTCTAAGGAATTTATCCTAGTATCATTGGCTTATGAAGAGGCCTTTTCTAGTTGGAATTGTGCTGACATATTATTCAACGAATTTTGTATTTGATGTGCTCCAATGGCCTTGCTGGTAAATGTGTAATAAACCATTTGCTTGGTCTATTTCTCCAATTCTATTTGATCGATAGGATGTATATCCTTTGCTAGCACCTCAAAATATATCTTCAAGTAATCAGCTATAGACCTGGGCTGCTCTATGGTAGGCTTCACGAAATTCATTTGCATCTTACCTTATTTTACATAAAAGGTTGACATTAGCCTTATTTAATTGGTGGGAGCCATTTTGAGGTATTATGCATAGCTTTGAGCCTTCAATCTTTCATTTATGGGCTTCATTTCTTTGTACTTCTCTCTAATGTCCTG
Source organism: Pinus taeda (assembly GCA_000404065.3). Taxonomy (NCBI): domain Eukaryota; kingdom Viridiplantae; phylum Streptophyta; class Pinopsida; order Pinales; family Pinaceae; genus Pinus; species Pinus taeda. The sequence continues at coordinate 40,617 of APFE030464732.1, read as the reverse complement.
GTCTTGGCTAGTTGGAGCCCTGAAAGAGGATACTTCCACACTTTGTTGTCTTTCTATAATTTGAGTATGTGTGGTGGAGGGTTCTTGTGTTCCTCTAAAGGGAGTGGCCTGCTTGCTCTTAGGCCTCTTGACATAAGTTTGTGCAATAGGTCTGCCAGATGGAGTGGCCTCCTCCCTATCTCTTTTGGGATTCTTCTCCTCATTTATAGGATTATGTACAATAGGAGGAGTACTCATAATTGGTTATGGTTGTCTTGTTCGAGTTACTTCTTCTGATATGTTTGGCTAATTTGACTCTTCTTGCTCTAGAAGTCCTTCTTCTGCTTGTTGCTCACTGTGTTCTTGTGTTCCCCTCTGGGATAGGGATTCTCCTGGTACTTGTACGAAGGAACCTTCATCAAGTCTCCTTTCTAAATAAATGAACACATTATCGATCACAACTTATGTTTTATCTCTATCTACTAAAGTGTTCTTCACCCATTCTAGTTGATTTTCATATTGTTCTATACCAAGAATTCTGTGGTGGATGTAGGGAGACAATCTGTTTTTCATTCTACTATTTCAGATCAAGTCAAAGGGATCATATTTCCATATGAAGCTCTGTTTCAGTTAGAGCCTTTGAAGGATTTCATCTACTTCATTTCCATCTTCTATACTATTGCATACAAAGGAGCCTAGCTGGTATTTTATTATGAGTTGAGCTTTCTTCTTGGCC
>APFE030464732.1:18771-32872 GCA_000404065.3 Pinus taeda | reverse complement strand
TGAATGAAAGAAAAACACTTAAATGTACACAAAGGAGGTACTGGCACTTGGGTTGGGCCCAATCCCAAGAGCTACAGCCTCCTAAGAAAGCTCAGAGCTGGTGCAAAGTGAGATTTATCTTCATTAATCCAAAATAATAGTCGTGTCAAAAAACCGTTTACAGCAAGAGCTCAAAAATGAGTTGAAATGTAGAGCTTCACTAAAGTGCAAAGACAAACTGTTCCATAGCTAAACTACCAAGGCTTGAAGCCTTCCTACTTATGCAAATGAGGACTCCCAACAGTTCTCCTTAACTTTAGGAGCTTGGCTGCCCAAAACTGCAGGAATCAGCCACTTCACTAAACCTGCTCAGATGCCCCTTGAAATCATCTTTGGTGGGCTGTTGAACTCCGAGATGATGGTGGAGAACTCAAGGAAGGGGTCATTTAGTGCAGGAGACACCCCTCCTATAAATCCTTAACCTTGTTCCTTCGTATTTGGCTGCCAAGTTTCTCATAAATGCCTAACCTTGGTCCAAAAATGTCCAAAAATCTGCAATAAGCACGTATTACACTTTGTGATCAAGTGACTATTCCCATTCATTCAATTAACATAAATATATTCAAAAGCATGCATAAAAATATGAAGAATGGTGTATTAGTTGAGAATAATATGCAAAATTAGCCCATAAAGTTACCCATTTTTGGCGCTCATGATCACCCCCTGCTAAATGTGTTGCTCATCCTCTGAGAAGCTAATCTAGTTCATCATCTTTGATTACTTTGACTGCCTCTCTAACATCCCAAGCTTCCGAGATGATGTCCTCTTCTCGGTCGTGAAACCCTGCCTTTCTCTCTACTGCCTTCCATTGCCTATGTTCTTCTTCTTCCTTGACCCATTCCTGTAGTCCTAAAAGTAATGGAGGACTGAACTTCAGGCCAATCCAGTTGGCCTTCCTATTTTGCATTGACTGTTTATAAAGTGGCACTCTTGCCAAAGCCTCCCTCATTCTGGTTGGGGAGTGTTACTTTCTTATTTTCATACTATGGGACAATGTGTTCCATCTCTTTGTGAAAAAATGAATGCAATTATGACCAAATAGCCTTTCCATGTCTTCAAAGTGAGCAATGGCCTAACCTTTCCTTTCAGCATAATCGAGGAGAACTTGAGGGTTGTTGGAAAGGTGTTGATGGGCATATACTAAAGCTGAGGGATCCTCTGGTTCTGCCCTGATCATGAGTGGCTCACTAAGCTCCTTGTTCATAACTCTCTGAATTTCTGCTGCCCTCTTTTCCTCATGTCTTAACCAAGAAGCCATAGCCATGAGTTGTACATCTCCCAATGCAACATTGGGGTCCCATAGGCTCATGTTCGGAAGTGCCAAGTTGTGTAAATAGACTTCTGCTAACTTGGCCTTATCTTCAGCTGAGCTATTATCACACAAATACATAAACTGATTATAATTCTGGAATTTGAAATTGCAACCATTGATCTTTAAGACATAATGCATAGGACATAGCAGGTTGCCTACATTGTAAGGATTCTACTGCCTAGCAGGCCGTGTAGACCATTTGGGCTTCTTTTTCTTGCAACTGTTGTTTTAAACCTTGTATTTCTTCTGTTGCCCGAGACTCCTTTTCTTGCAGCAGTTTTGTCAGCATCTCAACATCAGCTTGTAGCTTTTCCTCTCTCTATTGTTTCTTGATTGTTTCCTTTTCTGCTAGAGGTCCTTCTTGCTGCTACTGCCCTCCCAAAATGGAAGACCTATCTTCCAATCTGTGTCCTTTTTCCCTTCTCTATTCTTGCTGTTGTCTTTTTCTCTGTTTTAGGCTCAGCAGTCTTGTCAAATTATTCTTTTTCTTTATATTCTTCCTCTGGTTTTCCCTCTGCTTGAATTTCTTGTGCTCCCTCATCATTGTTCTTCTCAATTTCTTCAGTTTTCTCCCCCCCATCACTGTTGGATGGGATGATGTTCTCAGCCAAAGTTCTAATGTAATCATCCCTGGACATATTTATAAAGATTTCCCAAGCTATGGGGACAATATAGGTGTGTAAAGCATCTTCCACCAACAGTTTGATGAGCCCATGGTGGGCCAACTGATCTGGGATCCCTTCATTTAGCTTTGTACCACATTCAATTAAGAACTGAAGGAGGAAATATGGGATGCTCAGTTTTCTAGCTGGAGGCAAGTCCATCCCATACCTTAATTCGTGTAAGAATCTAAAATGATATCCATAAATGTTGTTAAACCTCCCTTCACATGTGATATACTTCATTATTTGATAACTAACTTCACTCCAGAGAGGAGGCAAGCTTGTCCTTCTAACCCCGTTTTTATCTTCTACAGGATGCTCCTCAAGAAGAAAAAAATGTTCTCTTAGCAACATGTCCCAATGATCTCTCCTCTTTTCTCCAAGGGAGCCCCAATGGTAGACCAATAATTCTATTGATGAGATTAGGTGTAAGTTCTAGGGTTGAACCCCTAAAACTAACTGTGGCATGTGTATTCGAATGTGGTCTCAAGGACCTCAAAAACTCTTTAGTTATCTCCTCATCATAACCCTGAATTCTATCAAAGAAGGATATCCAGTTTTCCCTAGTGAAAAGGTCCACCACCTCAGGGTTCTCATGCAATTTACTAGAGTTTGAGGGTTCTTCCCTTATGAATCCTCCTGGCATGGTGTTGAGTGCACTTTTTATGTTTTAACCAGAAAAGAAAATGCTCAAGTGGGAAAAAATAGTCAATCACTGAAATAGAGGATAACTGAATTCAGTTTCTTCTGAACCCAAGAAGGAATATCCCGGGTGCTTCTTTTCAATATCAAATGACAATAACTCTCCTATTTTAAATTGCTGCCACCCTGAATTTGACTTCCTGGTGTTGAAAAGAAATAATTTTTCTATAGAACAGAGGATAAGTACACAAGTTCTTTTCTCAGCACGTAGATAGATATGCACATTCATTTTTTCACACACACACATGATGTCCTTTACTGCTGCATGTATCTTTCTTACAGGAAAGTTTGAAAAAGTATGGGGAGATTTCAGATGCAGAGAGAAAAAGCAACTGTGTAGACTCAGGGAAATATGCAGGCAGCCTTTCACTTTTTCAATGCACAAGCAGAGTTCCACTATCTTTTTCAATCTACTGTCGTGTTCAATTTACCACCTTACTCAAACAAATCATGCACAGAGAATTTTTCTTGAGCCTACCTTGTTTTGAGCTTGAATTCCGAACAAAATCCCGAGTTTCCTTTCCACAGAGTTATTCTCCGCCTTTCCTGTAGAACACTTCCTGTAGAAATCTCCCGGCTCTTGTAGAATGAAACTGTGCTTCCGGTAGAGCCCGATAGGTGGGAGATTTTCAAAAATAGGTAGAAAACTAGTGGAGGATGATTGGTTTGCTTCTCTAGAAGTGGTAGATGTGTACCCCAGTCGCGAACATCGTGAGTGCAGAATGAACAAAGGGTGGTGCATGTTTCAAGTAAGTTGTCTTTTATCTACGGGCATGATTCGTGGTGAGGGGATGAGGTGGCCGGACTGGACCGTTGATCCTACGTCACAACCATAATGTTTTTGCATGCCATCTAACCACCATCACCTCCATTTCTCCCATTATCCACCACCACCACTACCAGTCCTGAATATTTCTTCTTGAATGGACACTCCACATGTGTTGGTTGCACATTTAATCAGCAGTTTTGAATTTAACAGGGCTTGTTTGGATTCAACAAGGATGTGTAATTGGCCATCGATTCCACTCATTCTAAACCATTCCCACAGTCATGAAACCTTTTGAAATATGATTTATGCAATTGAAGAATGAGTTTAGGCACTTACATGCGTAGTCACGGCCGTGTTATGCAGATTTTTGATTTTGGAACCCATTTCTTCATTTGCTGTTGTTGCTTGCACACTGCATGCTAGGCCTCGAGCTATTGTTGATGTTCACAGTTTCAAGTAGAGCTCCATGCATGTTTCATATGCCATACTTTTTTGTCCCTGTCTCTGGATTATGTCTTTCAAAGGGATCAGCTGCTACAAGAATCCTGTAGGATTTCCTGTAGCTGCTTCTCCTCCTAGAATGCAAGCTAGAATGAGCAGGGCTACACTGCTGAAGAGGGTCTCAGCTGATAAAGAGTCTAGATGGAAGGTATCAGGTATGGTGAGTGAAAACTACTGCTTTTATTTGTCATTAAAAATTTCTGCTGGCAGCATGAAGGAAACATGATTTTTGTGTGTGACTATGTAGGGACATAAGAATGAGTGCAATGGAGGTGTACAGAGATGGAAAAAGGGCGACATATGGTGATGGATGGAAGCAAGGAGGTTTATAGGCCTCATAGACAGATTCCCAACCTTTAGATCCTCTTCTGAGATCGATTTTGGCTTTTCTGTAGGTTCTATAAGATCTTCCTGTAGAAGATATAGAATTTCCTGTAGAAGGTCAAATCTTAGCCCAGATGAGACCAAATCTTAGGAGAGGGTAATGGTCATGGAGGAATGGAGTGTGAGGGATTCTTGCAGCCTATTTATCACCTTTGTCCTTGTCTTGTGTGATCCTCCTAAAACCTGTAATGACCTTCCTGCAAGCTACAATTTATTCAACAGAAATTAGGTTTATTTTTTTCTTTTTTTTTCTTTTTTAATTTTGAGATAGCTAGGGCACCTCCAGGAGGTTTTCACCCTCACAGTCTGCCCTCGGCACCTTCAAGAGGTTTTCACCCAAGGATATTTTATTCCTATTTTTCTTTTTTCTTTTTTTTTTCTTTTCTTTTTTGTGTTCAAGGTGTAGATGGAGTGGAGACAGGGGCCAGCTCCACTACCAACACTGATTTCCTAGAGTTTCAATGAACTCCTGCTTAGAAAGGGGCTTCCTGTAGATTTTGAATCAATGCCCATTGACGAGCATGGGGATGGCTTCTTCACCAATGGTCCTGATAAGGACTGAACCATTGTCATTGCATTTCTCCATTTTATATGGTCCCAGCCATCTTGTCCTCAACTTTCCTTTGAAGTCCTTGTATCTTGAATCATATAACAGTGCCCAATCTCCTGGTTGAAATTGCTTTTCTTTGAGGTGTCGGTCATGCCATATCTTTCTTTGAAGTTCGACTACCTCTGAGTGGAGAAGGGCCTACATTCTCTATTCATCTAATCCATTCAGTTGTAGTAATCTTTCCTGTTGTGCATGACTGAGATCTAGGTCTAGCCAAGCTGCCAACCTCAATGTGTTATATTCAAACTCTATGGATAACAAAGCCTTATTCCCATAGACCAGCTCATAGGGTGTGAGACCTGTTGTAGTTTTCTAAGTAGTGTTATACGCCCAAGTGGCCTCAACCAAGCGATATCCCAATATTTTCTGTTGCTGCTCACCACTTTAGTCAAAATATCTTCCAAAGCTCTGTTAGTGACTTCCACCTATTCATTTGCTTGCAGATGATAAGGGGTGGAAGTTTTGTGCTTAATCTTGTGATGAGTGAGTAGGTCTTCAATCAGGTTGGAGGTAAACTGACTTCCTTGATCTGTGACTAATTCTCTTGGGTAGCAAAACTTATAGAAGATATTTTCCCTCAAGAACTTAGCTACTTTTTCTTCCATTGTTGCCTTGATTGCCTTTGTTTCTGCCCACTTGGTCAGGTAGTCTATGCAAACAATGATGTAAGACTTTCGTTTTGAAGGAGGATTGATAGGACCCACAAATTCCATGCCCCATTTCCCAAATGGCTCAAAAGTCACTTGAGTTTGTAGGGGCATCTCATCCCTTGGAGTCAGTTTCCCCATCCTTTGACATCAGTCACATTGGCTAATGTATCTCCTAACATCTTGATGAAGAGTTGGCCAATAGTACCATGCCTGTAGAATTTTGAAGGCATTCTTTTTGCTACAAAGTGGCCTCTACAGGGCCCATCATGAAAAGTTAGGAGGATGTCAAAAACTTCTTCGTCCTTGACACAACACCTCAAAATCTGATCTCGACCAAGTTTAAACAGGTTGCCCCCAATCCAAGTGAATGGGGTACTTTTCCTCACAATCTTGCTCTTCTCTTTTGAGGATAGATGTGGTGGAAACTATGCTGAAACCAAGTAGTTTGCTATATTAGTAAACCATGGAGAGAGTACTGAAATAGCAAACAAGTGTTCATTTGGAATTTGACTATGCACCATCCCTTCTTCACTTGTAGGAAAATCTAGTTTAGACATAAAATCAGCAACAACATTTTCCTTACCTAGCTAATCAACAATGGTCAAATCAAATTGTTGCAATAAAAGTAACCATCTAATGATACGAGCATTTACATCAGGTTTATTCATCAAATACCTAATTTTAGCATGATCAGTGTGTATGAATGTTTGATAACTAGTGATGTAGTGCCTAAATTTGTTTAGGGAATGGACTATAGCTAGGAGCTCTTTCTCGGTTACAATATAGTTTAACTTCGCCTTGGACATTTTTTTAATGACAAAATATATGGCATATGATAGCTTCTCTTCAACTTGTCCTAACGCTGCTCCTATGGATTTGTTCAAGGCATCTGTGTGAATGTGGAAAGGTAGGGCCCAGTTTGGACCTCTCAAGATTGGGGTAGTTACCAGCTTACCTTTCAACGCATCTAGAGCCTCTTGAAAGTTGTCAGTCCATATAAACTCAACATCTTTCCCCAAAAGACCAAACAATGGAGAGGCTAGCTCACTAAAATCTTTAATGAATCTTCTAGAATATCCTGCTAAGCCTAGAAAACTCTGAACATCTCTTACCTTTTTAGGAGGTGGGACCCTTTGGATGATAGCAATTTTGTTGGGATCCACCAGTAATCCTTCCTGAGAGATTGTATGACCTAGCACAATCCCTTTAGTCATTAGGAATTCACATTCTTTAGGACTGAGGGACAGGTTCATTTCAATACACTTGGTTAAAACTTTTCCCAGGTTAGCCAATGCTTCTTGGAAGTTAGAACCATAAGGGGTAAAGTCATCCATATAGATGTCCACTCAATCATGAACTAGCTCAGCGAATATAATTAGTACTACTCTCTGGAAAGTGGTAGGAGCATTACATAACCTGAAGGGAAGGACTTGGTAGGCAAAGGTACCCCATGGGCAAGTGAAAGTGGTCTTATCTTGGTCTTCCAGGCTGATCTCGATCTGATTATACCCGCTAAACCCATCTAGGAAGGAAAAGTACTTCTTCCCTACCAGGCCATCTAACACTTGATCTATGAAAGGCAAAGGGAAATGGTCCTTCTTGGTAGCTTTGTTAAGTTCTCGATAATCTACACAGATTCTCCACTTCCCATTTTTCTTGGGCACAAGCATGAGAGGAGAAACCCGCTCGCTGTCAGAGATGGGGTAGATGAATCTTACATCCAACAACTTTTGCAGTCCTTCTTTAACAATGCCTTTAAGGGCTAGATTCATTCTCCTCTGAGGCTGCCTGACTAGTTTACAATCCTCTTTAATGTAAATGTGATGGGTACAGACTGAGGGGTGGACTCCTTTCATCTCCTTGCAACTCCAAGCAAAAGCATCCAAATGGCTATTCAATAAGCTACACAGCTCCTTCTCCTGATAGGGGGATAGGGATGAGTTGATCTTCAAGGTTCTTTCAGGGCCAAGTTCCACATTCTCAACTCAGGGAGAGGTTGGATCAGCCAAAAAGAGATCCACTAAAGCACTGGATTGGGTGTCTTCTACCAACTCTTCTAATGGCAGCACATTGGGAGGTGGATTTTGAATCAAGTTCTCAATAAGGTCATCCTTGGTTTGAGGACCTCCCCTGGTGTCTTCCACTGTGCACAATGGTGTAGAGTAGACTTCATCCTCATCTTCCTCCTCCAACCAGAGAGGTAAGTCATGTTCTAGCAGAGGTTGGGCAGGAGGATATAGGACTAGCTGTTTGGACATAGGCCCATTCTTAATGGTGATGCTCCCAACTCGACAACTGATGTAAGCATCTGTAGTAGCTAACCAAGGCCTTCCCAAAATGAGGGGGTATCCATTGAGTTTTTCCTTTGGCTGAAGGACCAAGAAGTCCTTAGGGTACTCCCAAGAATCAATGGAGGCCATGACATCTTCCACAATCCCCTCGGGGGTCACAGTGGAGCAGTCTGCTAACTGCAGTATTGTCGAGGTCTTTCTTAGGGAACTCTAAAGGTTGAGTTTGAGCATAGTGTCCTTGGTCATCACATTAACGATAGCCCCTAAATCAGTTAAGCTATGGGGGATTATGGTTCCATTGATGTGGCAATCGACTACAGGATTCCCAAGGTCCACATATTTTGGACAGATTTCTTGTCCCAACATCAGGTCGGATAGTTTTCCTATGACATTGATGTTGGGGCATCTCTCTTGCGCCTGCTTGGGTGCTTGAAACACTTCTCTTTGATCAATTTTTTGTAGATTGGTACATCTTTTATGGCCTCGAGAAGTGGTATTTTTACACGTAACTGTTTAAGTTCTCCCAGAAGTTCAGTCTCTTCTAGGTTTGGTTGTGTGGTTCTAGTTAGTCTCTCAGGAAAGGGTGGAATGGCTTTGGGTTCACTTTCCTGTTTTTCTTCCTCATCCTCCTTAGGAGGACGTTGGATATTTGGGAGGACCTTCACAGATCGTAGGTTGATCTCCTGAATCTCCACAGCATAGTTAGGGCATGTTGTCTCCCTAGTATATACCTACTAGGCCTATCTGTTATTGGGATTTAGGTTTAGTTGAGAAGGCATCTAGCGTTGTCTTGGAGGAGCAGGAGGTAATGGTTGTGGTTGAGCAGGTGGTGGAGGAAAAATAGCAGGAGGAGATTTGTACTAGGGCCTCCACTCTTGTTGAGGTGCATTCCACTGAGGTTTTTATTGAACATGAGAATGATACGAATGAGCAGTAGGTTGAGTATGGTATTGAGATGGATATGACCAAGGAGGGGGTGTGGAATAGGAAAGATGAGTAGGGGGACCCCAAGAAGTTATGTGAGTGGATTGATTGGGGTTGTAATAAGTTGGGATGTCCTTTTCATCCCCTACTGGTAAGGTCTGGGTCCATGTGGCCTCCTTTGGTTCATGAACTACAGTGGTTCAGTGGCTCCTTCAGCCCCTTGGTACATAGCTTTAAATCCAGGTAAGGTTGGGCACTCGTTTGTAGGGTGGTCTATCTCACAAACGAAACATAACTCTACGAAGTGCAATGGAAACTTGTTCCGAGGATGCTTCCCTGTGCATCTGGGACAAAAGATGGCCAAAGCCCTCTTAGCTTCCTTTTGCTTCTATTGGATTTAGAAGGTATCCATTTGCATGGTAATGTTCTATCTCACCTCACTTTAAGGTCTTCCATCTAATTTGCAAACTCATGTTTGGAGAAGGTGGCACTGGCTGAAAGTTGACTCCCCCTACCTCTTTTCTAGGCTGCCCTAGAATGGTTTCTAAACACGGTGTTTATGTCATCATAAGGTAGTTGGTAGATGTCTCCTCCAGCCAGCAAATGGAGGGTATCTAGAAGGTCTTTAGGGACTCCTTGGAGTAGAACCAACTTCAGAGATTTGGGGTCAAGTATGCACCTGACCATTTTATAACTTTGTTGGAACCTTTTTTCATAGTCTTCTAAATATTCATCACTTCCCATGGTCATCCAAAATATTTCTCCCTTTGTTTCCTTTGACCTACAGTAATCCTAGTATTTGTTGTTAAAGGCTTGCTGCATCTGAGCCCAAGTTGTGATACTATTTCTAGGTAACCCCATGAACTAGCGTAGTGTTGCATCCTTGAGGGTAGAGGGAAAGAGTTTCAACTTTTGCTCGTCTTCTGCATAGTCATAAGTTTGACAAAGGACAACAAACTCAAACAAGAAGGTGTCAAGGTCTTCAGTGGTCAATCTATGGAAGTGAGGTAAGACTGAGGGACTTATGTTTTTCATTTTTTTGTCCCCATTGGTCTCTCGGATGGGAAAGGCGCCTTCTATTCTCTCTTCATTTCCTATACTATTTCTGTGTTCAACCATGGTCTCAGGAGGAATGTTTTCTTTCTCTTCTACTGTTATAGGATATTCGTATATCTCTGGAGGTTCACCTATAGGTTCTTCTGGATCACTGCCACCGAAGAAGAGAGAAGGGTGACTCAGCGATGTGGTGGGGGTGTTGGGTAGGAATTTTCCTGAATTGTCTCTGTTCCTACGAGGCATGAAAGGAAATATTCTTGGTTGTATTTTGTGTTTTTCTCTACTTGTACCTGCAAAACTGAAATTGCTTGAACAACAAATTGCAACTAAATAAAATAAACCTTGCTGGAATGAAAATTGCACAATTGAAATGCTAAGATACGCTTGCAGAATTGAAATTGCAGAAATGAAATGCTAAGCTATGATTGCAGAATTGAAATTGTAGAATTGAAATGATAATATGCTCTTGCAGAATTGAAATTGCGGAATTGAAATGCTAATCTATGAAAGTGGAAAATATCTAATCTACGCTTGCTGAAATGAAATGAAAGCAGGAAATTTCTAATCTACTTTTGTGGAAATAAACTATTTAGCAGAATGTTGTAGTAGAAAATAGAAGAAAAGCAACAATCACAAATAGTCTGATGCTTCCCCAGCAACAACGCCAAAAATAGGGTGGGCTCCAGTATTGCAGCAATGATGCTACAACTCCTGGGACTCCCTTCTTTACTTTTATCAACCTGGTAGTTCTCAACAAACTTGGAAGCAACGACGCTATATGCACAAGTACTAGCTCTTACTATAAGTTGTCACTTGATCAGCTGGCACATGTTTGATAGGAGCCTAAGTCAACTTCTATGAGTTCTTAGAAGAAGCTTTTAACTGTGATGGATGAAAGCTAACTCAAAAGAGGCTAGTCTACTTGCAGAAAGAAGCAGAAACCTGAAAGGAAATGCAAACCCTAGCAAACCCTAGTTTTACTGACTAACCCTACTGGTGCAAGAAAAGAGATGAAAGTTGCTGAAATGGAAGCCATTGACTCTTAAAAATGCAAAATTCATGTGTCTAAGCTACTTCTCAAGGAAAATATGGAAAAGTATATTTTTCTATTTTTGAGTAACTTTGCAGAATTATTATGCATCTGCTTTAACTATTTTTTATTATGCAGGGGTTTATTAGTGAAAGGAAATGGAGTTGGCACTTGCAAGAGGTTGGGAAGGTGAGAAGAGGGCCTAAGGGGTCCCTAGCACCCTTCTATAGAATTCCACAGTGATCATATTTCGAAAAAACTACTCGCATGAACTTCTAGAGGAAGTCTGCAAGGGTTCTATAGTAAGTTCTACAGGAAGCTCCAGAGGAACAGGCCGAAAGTGGATTTTAGAGGGTTGATAGTGGAAAAATGGTGGGAAAGTGGAAACGAAGGATGGATAAGGATGTTAAGGGGTCTAGGACTTGTCAAATGAAGCTAAGGAGTGATGAAGGTGGTTGGATTTGTTCAAGGATGGAGAGAGAAATGTTGCACAAAAATGTAGAAATTAGGGCAAATTGGGAAAGTATGGCAAATGAAGGGAAGGAATCTTGAATTAGGGGCTAGAATAGGTTGTACGATGGAGGAAGGCTAGGTAGGAATGTATCATAGGTGCTCTGTACACTATTTTCCAAAACTGATCGAACAAAGATTGAAAAAACCAGAGATCTATCTATTTTGACCTAATCTGACCTAAAAACCAGAAACATGATGAACAAAAGTTTATAGACAGGAAATCATGCAATATTGTTATGGAAACTAAGCAAGAATATATCTAAACATGAAAACACAATTGATATCAACTTTCCCAACTTAAAATCTAACACTAGCAATTACATTGGAAGGCAAAAACAATGTTTTTGTGGTAGCAAGTATGCCTTGGTCTCAGCTCATGGTCCCAAGGAGGGAGAAATGAGATCAAGGACTGCTTGATGGCCCTTTTGCATATACTTTCCATTACCAAACTATCAAATCAACCTGAAGCATGAAAAGCTATCGTAATCATAAAAAACAACCTAAGTAACAAGGCAAGATTTTAACCTTAATAACAGAAACTATTCTATGAATGCAAGAAAAACACATAAAAGTACCCAAATGAGGTACTGGCACTTGGGTTGAGCCCAACCCCAAGAGCTATAGCCTCCTAATAAAGCTCAGAGCTGGTGCAAAGTGAGGTTCATCTTCATTAATCCAAAATTGTTTACAACAAGAGCTCGAAAATGAGCTGAAATTCAGAGCTACACTAAAGTGTGAAAATAAACTATTCCATAGCTAAAATACCAAGGCTTGAAGCCTTCCTACTTATGCAAATGAGGAATTCCAGTAGTCATCCTTAACTTTAGGAGCTTGGCTGCCCAAAACTGCAGTGAATCAGCCACTTCACCAAGCCTGCTCGGCTACCCCTTGAAATCATCTTTGGTGGGTTGTTGAACTCCGAGCTGATGGTGGAGAACTCAAGGAAGGGTTCATTTAGTGGAGGGGACACCCCTCTATAAATCCTCAGCTTTTTTCCTTCGTATTTGGCTGTCAATTTGCTCATAAATGCCTAACCTTGGTCCAAAAATGTCCAAAAATCTGCAATAAGCACGTATTAGACTTCTTGGTCAAGTGACTATTCCCATTCATTCAATTAACATAAATATATTCAAAAGCATGCATAAAACTATGAATAATGGTGGAGTAATCAAGAATAATAGGCAAAATGAGCCCATAAATTTACCCATTTTTGGGGCTCATTAATATCCACCACTCGTCCATTGAAGGTACCATATTTCAAGCTCTTACAGATCATGTTTCATAATGTTTCATATTGGATAAACTTGCAACAAACTCAAGTGACCATGGACCTTGTCTCATCCTATTCTCATAGTAGACCCATTGTAGAATCTATGTTCATCAACTAACTACAAACACCATTCAAGGTCAACAATTAACTTATCCTCTTGAACCCTCTCAATAGTAAACTCTCAAGAGACCTCACAACTCACGACTCACAATACAACTCTAGAACTCTATATGATACACAACACAATAATTAATTAGATCTTAATGAACAAGTGCATATATAATTAAGATTGATATCCAATATAACTAGTATGGACACTCACATATCATTTTTCTAATGTAAATATTTGTTTTAATTTTATTATATGCTAAAGTTGAGGAAGAGGATATCTAATATAGATCTAGATGTGCCAATTAAAAGTTGTAATAGTTAATTAAACTACTAAATAGATTGAGGATCATGGCCTATGTAAAAATTTGTAGGTTTCTATTTTTTCCATGTGGCCCAAAGACTACCCCTAATAATTCTATTTGTGAGTGGAAGGGGGATGGGAAAAACCAAAGGATGAATTGGATGTAGTATAGTGGCCATATTGTAAATGTGGGTAGTCCAGCTGAAGGTTGAACATTGAATTTTTTTGTATGAAGGGGAGTGGTCATCATGTACTCTACCTTATTTGGATCTTTGTTAAACCATGAGGAAAATGAGGAGCATTGAGGACCCTTTGATCCACTGACCTAGCTACCTAGTTTTTCTCCCTTATCCAGCAACAAAACCCTAAATTTTCCAAAACACACTTGAGCCTAGCTATCTAGCCTAAAATCATTTACATTCCAATGATCTCTTGACTATGATTTCATAGAGAAATCCCTCTCTGGTTTAGTAGGGCTAGCTACCAAATAAAATCTTGTTTTGTGGCCACCTCTGTCGATCTCCTCATAAGTAGGCTAGCTACCAAACTAAAATCTTGGTTTTTCGCCACCTCCATCGATCTCCTCATCAGCTTGGGATGTGGAGGATAACAAAGAGCATGACAACTAGGGAGTGCCAAGGTGTTGTAGTGAATGTAAGGTTCCCAAGTCATGGAAAAATCTAATGCTAGTTGGCAGGTCATGGCTGCCAAGGTGTGTTATGGAATGTTAGGGCATGCTAATATGTGCTAGATAGCATGAAGCCATGTCAAAAAAGCTAAGATGTCCCAAGTGCTAAGGCATGCCAAGATGTAAAAGGGTGTGTCAATGCATGCCGGAGATTTTTCAAGGCAACAAAAGGGAGGAAAAGGCTAAACTACAATGAAATGAGAACATAAAATGGTTAATAATTCATCAATTTACATTTTCCATGAAGGGTATGTAGGGCACATCGACACTAGGTTCCAATAGGTTCCA
>APFE030464732.1:2582-16843 GCA_000404065.3 Pinus taeda | reverse complement strand
CCATGAGCATAAACCATGTAAAAATTTCGAGGTTTCTATTTTTTCCATGTGGCCAAAAGAGTATCTGAGATAATTTTCATGTTAAGGGGTGTGTGGGTGGAAGGGGGGTGATCAATGAAAAATAACATGAGGGTAGCATTTGAGAGATGAAACTAGAGAAATTGGTGGTGGGAAAACATGAGTATAAGGGAATAGAAAAGAAACTATAGAGTGAACTCTATAGTATTGTAGTGGCCATATTGTGAATGGGTTGGAAAATGAGCTTTTGTATATGAAGGAGAGTGGTGGGAATGTAATCTACCTTGTTTCGAATGTTTTTACGCCATGAGAAAAGCATTCCCTCTAGGCATTGGATTCATATTAGGGGTGAAAATTGCAAGAAAGCATGCAATATAGCTATGCCAATGGTTGGTTGGGGAGTGACTCTCACTTCTTCAGTTTAATATGAACATTAAAACCAATAAAAATAAGTTTATTTTTCTTCCTTGAGTGAAATATACACTAATTTCGTTCTCTTATTCAAATTTCAAAATTTTCAAATACGTCAAATTCATATCCCTTCTCTACTAATATTGTTATTGTTTATATAGATTTAAATAAACTTCTATATTCAATTGGTTTGTTGTTTTTTTGTTTAATAATCAATTTCACTTCAACTATGTTCATTTTTTAAATTTTTTTTTTGTTTAGTCCTCTAATTTTCAATGGACCTCTCTTTAGGTTCTCAAGACTTCTTTGGCACTCACACAACTTTTGGTATTTAATTGAAAAACTAACCTCTTATCCACTATAATTATTCCTCTTATGGCCTTTGTATGACTATTAACATGGGAGTTAAACTATAATATTTATTCTATTAATCTCATTGCTGATTGTATCAAGAATTTCATTAGCTAACTCAAAAATAAAAAAAGTACTCAATGTAGAGATTGTCAAGTTTACAACCAGTTCCATGCCCTAAAAATCAGCTCTATTCAATATGAGATTAGGTGTTGGGATCCACAACTAAAATTTGGAGAGAATTTAACATTACATAGGTTTAAAAAAAATACTCGTTGTAACACCCTCCTCCCACATCTACCCAACTAATCAACCAACTTGCGTAAAGATGTGATAAGAGGCTATTATGATATGATTGAACCTCCTAAGTTACCTTAAGGAAGTTGAATTGAGGGAAACACATAAAACATAACCTCCACATCAACAACAACACTCTCAGGATCCATCCCAACCACTCAAGTATCATGAGCATGGGTCCCACTGATTTTTTAAGCTATTAAACCTCTAGACACTCCTATAAGCTTGCCTCCATGCCTCCAGGGACTACTTCTAGCAGACTTGTGCGAGAACCCACATGATTAAAGGCATTTTTCAAACCCAAAAAATATGGCATCTACCCAAAAATTGTTGTGACTTGTGGAATAAATTAAACACGTGATGAAAAGTCTAATAAACAAAAAAATAACTCTAGGACTAGGCTTCACCACCCCCTAATGGCACTAACATTTTTTCAAACACTTGGAATCAATTCAATCTATAGGTCTAGGATACAATATAGAGCATGAAGGATTAAAAAATATTATGAGACATGAAAATAAGGATCGCCATCTCTTCCCTTTAACTATTATGAAAACAATTAGGTCTTGCATCCATCATTTTCAAAATTACAATTAAATACACGAAATAACTATGAGATGAAATCATCAATTAACCATGCTTATAACCAGCATAAAACAATGAAAATAATAATGAGACAACAACCATTAAATCCACATATAAATAAGTAGAAAATCAAGAGAACTTATATTTTATTAAATGTAGGAAAATCCCACTGGGATCGAGACTTCCATGTACCACTCATTTATAGACATGGGTGAACCAAATATTTCTTTCAACCAATCACCTATGTGCCATATTACAAACATGAATGTGGGATATCATAAAACACATCAATCAAAACAATCTAGGGCTTTGAGAGGCCAAACCACCTCACTTATCAAACATTGATTTCACCTCACAGTGAGAAATAACAAAACCATCATTAGATTAGTCTCCACACAAGACTGCTAGGGCTCTAGAGCGTTTATTGCAACTAAGGCTTCAAGACTAGTAACTCAACCAAAACTTACACTGGCCTCTTGAGAATTTATCTAACCAAGGCTCCAAGGCTAGTAACTCAACCCAAGTTATTACAGTGCTTCAGAGAGCTTATCCTACTAAGGCTCTGGGAACTAGTAACTCAGCCCAAGCTAAACAAAACATGAGAACCAACTAAAATAACAAAGAAATAAACCCACAACACCATGGCTATCTAGAAAATAGCAAGGCTAGGCAAATCCATTGTCAATTCAAGAAATAATCCATGCTAGTGACATATCATGACCAATAATCCACATGCTTATGCCACGCATGCAAAAAAAGTGAGGAAAGAATACATGCAACTCGGTCCCTACAAGAAAAAACCACTATAGTTGTTGATCTTGACGTCCTCTTGAAATTTCATGCTCTTCCTTTGCCTTCTTTCTCCAAAACTATAATCATGCCACACTCCTCCAAGAGTGCTCCAAGAAAACTCTAAGTGTCCAAGAGTATGACAGAGAGAATAGAAAAAACTTTCACCAAAACCGAACTAACCAAGCTTGCCCACTGATTCCCATAAGCCTTTTTATTAATGAGGCCTCTATTCTCTTCATTCTCCATTATATTCCTTCATTTTTCTCCTCACATGCAACATGTGGTCTTTCACCCTCCTTTTCTCCTAATTTCCATTATTTTCATAAATAAATGATCCTCATGCCTTTCCAAAGCCTTAGCTATTTCCTTTGCCCATTTCCTTTAGCCATAAGAACTGAAATGAACACCTGGTAGGATGTTTTTTCCAGCATTAATCTTGGAATATGTGTCCCATGACAGTGGTCTAGAAATTCCCACTTGTAGACCACCTGATAATGAAATATATTAAAGAAAAATACTTGATCTACTTCTACAAAAAATTATGTGAAAGCTTAAACGAATTGAGCAAGATCAATTGAACACATATAACTGATAAGAAGAAATCAATCACACATAACACAGAATATATAACTAGGGGAAAGCCTAAGCATAAAACCCAAACTCTGTATTATCATACAAGTGGAAATGTTATCCTAGTTACAAAAGGAATCAGCGCAAAATCTATCTTGCTCTCTCTATAATCAAACAATGAAGCTAATAGACTGAATAGACAAGTATATATCCTCCTCAAGTCCTCCAAGCCCCTATTTATTTGCGCAATTTTTCTTGGGGTCTAGTGAAGCCACATGTGTAACTTGGCCTCATCACACTCACTAGCAAGAATAAGTAATAATGCAATTATCTTGGAAATAAATCCTTCTGCATGCAAGGAATATTCACCAAGGAATATCATAGCAACTGATAGTACATTGTCCCTCCATCTGATCTCAACTAGGTCTCTATTTGAACTGACATGCATGAGTTACTCATGAGATAATATTCAATTATTTGAAGTGCAACAGTTATATGCAAGCATGCATTAACTAACTGAACTTACATTAATTTAAACAAACTATTTAAATCAATATAATTGGACTTGACATAATTAACTGAGCGAGCTAATTACGACTCAAATTAGAACTCATCCTTATCTCTTTAATTGATGGATAAATTCCTCAATTCATAGAGAAAATGTTGCATGTCCTCACATAGACTTCATGTTTGATTTTCCACAACTAATTAACTCATGGTGAATTAATTAATTTATTTTCAAACAATTGTTAAGTTCAAATTCGAATTTTACTTCTCAATTTTAGTCTAGGGACTGACTAAATTAGGAATCCATCCCGAATTGCTAAAATTAGCAATGCTCTTTTTAGAACTTCCATTTTTCATTCCTGTTTCTCAATCCAGCACTGGTACCGAAACTGCTATTTATAGAAGTGTTATTTTTAGCACTTCTATTTGTAGCATTTCTTGATGCCATTTTCAACACTCGCTCTCAACAAGAAAGGCATTCAACTTGAAACTGATCCTGTACATTTGGAATGTTTTGCATGCAACACTTCTCCCAAGTGTGGTTGCTCCAGCAACTCTAGAAACAAAAAAACTCCCAAGTAACCTCTCTATTGGGCTAGAAACATAATATGATGCTGATACTCTACCTCCTACTGACAAGTGCTCCCTCTCTAACCTCTAAGCTACTGCAACACTCTATGCAATGTGCACTGTTGCACACCTCTATGTGCCATCCTGCACTAGTACAACACTCTTGTGCCTCTCACATTGTTGAAGCCTACTAGATGTACACAGTCGTGGGACTCATGCACTCTAGCTATCTATGCCGCTCCATCTGCATCTCTCTCTACCCACTCAGCTACTCCTACTACTCCTCATCAGGGCTCCTGTAGCAAAGTCGAATCAAAGAGGTTGGGTACCTCAAAGATCCTTCCCCTATTCCAGCCTTCTTAGGACGATCACTCCACATCGCCCCACCTCCTACCTGGAGGTATGGATGCTTATGATCCCTCTGCCCACATGGCTCGAAATTTCCCCCTACTGGGAGTCTCTGCATGAATACATATCTCCATTTTGTCTCCTCTCAACTTCCCCAGTTGTGGTTGCTCCACAACCTCCTGAAGTTGCTTCACCAATCGTGTCTCCTCCACAATTGTCTGAGACTTCTTCTAGCGCTGCATGTTGAGAGGTAATGTACTCTCCCTCTCAACCACCAAGTCTCCATCAGTTGCCTTGCTCCTCAAGGCTTTGCATGCATCTTGAACCTCAAGAGCTTATAGGTTCTTGACCTGTGAACCGATCTGTTGATGAGCCTCATAAATGGGTAATTATATGGGCTCATTTTACCTCCTAACATAGTCAAATCAACCATTATCTCAACTTATTTTATGATTTTCTAATTATATTTATACTTACAGAGTGAGTTGAGTTAGTTATGATGTCATGTGGTCGAATATGTGTTTAACGCAGATTATTGATCATTTTTGTGGTCAAAGTCAAGGATACAGTGGAAACAATGGCAGCAATAACTCAAAGTGGACAAAGAAGGGAAATTATAGGAGGGAATCCCCCTCATTTATTACTCCTCACCTCAAATTCCCCTTCATTTAGCTAGAACTACAAGCAGCCAAGTCATGTATTAGCAGGAAGACAAGCAAGTGTAGGATAACCGATGTTTATCTTGAGTTTTGGGAGCCAAGCCTACATGATTTTGAGGAAATTGTTGATAGCTTCATTGGTATAATTAGAGAGGCATAGGGCCTCACTATGTTCGGAATTTTTGTTGGATTTTTTCCACATTTTTGCTAATGTAAACTCTGCTCAACTTCGAGCCTATTATTTTGATAGTTCATTTAATCTTGTTATTTTTTGAGAATAAAGATGGAATCCTTTTTGAGCTAGCAATGAGTTACTTCAGAGGGCTAAAGCTCTTGGGTTAGTGCCCAGTCCAAGCAGCCAAGCTGCTCTTTACTTGTAATTGTATGTTCAATTTCAGTTTGTAGATTAGGTTGTTGTTAGATGTATTTCTTTTATGGTTTGGAATAGGTTGCTTTTGATGATTCAGTAGTTTGCTTCTATTTTTGCTTTCTATAGCAGGTTAAGCAATGATAAGTAAAAGATCAGAAAGGATAGCAACAGTGCCTTGGCCTCTCTTCCTCCCAGTGGGACAAAGGGTTGAGGCAAAGACCCTCTTGCCGCCCCAAAAACACAGATTTTCCTCCTTCATAGGACTTCTAGTGTTTATAGTTTTCTAGTTGGTTCATAGTCTAGTTTTCTTTGCTTCAAAACTTCTTCATCATTCCCATTTCCTTATTTTCAATAGTCTTATTTCATGCTATTCTTTCATGCAATGGTTATCAACATTTGCTTTCATAGATCATACTTTATTTGGACGCAAAAACTCTGTTTTTCTAAATGCACTTATTTCCTTGCTTGCTTAATCTCATTATTTGGACGCAAAAACTCTGTTTTTCTAAATGCACTTATTTCCTTGCTTGCTTAATCTCATTAGTTAACTCTGTTTTTCTAAATGCACTTATTTCCTTGCTTGCTTAATCTCATTAGTTAATCTAAATGCACCAGATATCCTCTAGCAGTATTTTAGCCTATCATCCATTCCATCTTCCATCTGATCCATGCCCTACAAGTCTCCCCTCAATTCTGGCTTAGTTTTCCGCATTTTCCATAGACTTTCCTCTCTCTCCTTGAACAAATGCAATCATCCTTATCTCTCTTAATGATTCTTAGTAGACCCTAGGTGCCCTAATACTTCATCCCAACCTTCATATACCTTTTTCACCCACTCTTGCACCTTCAAAATAGTGAAAAATTCTCTCGGACTCCTTGTGTAGACCTCCTGTAGAGCGTTGTTTTTCCTCTTGTAGATTTCATGTGTCCTCCTATAGATTTTCCTGTAGGCTTTCTTTTGAAGGATGAGTTTGGGAAAATCCTCCATAAGACCATTTGAGACCTCTTAGGACCCATCCACACCATCCTACATCCTCTCAAGTCCCAAAACCACCCTCTATCGCCACCTATTCACTGCCACATTCACAAACAAATAAATTACATGCATGTCAAATTCATATAAAAATACATAAAAATCCAAAAAGATGTTTTTTCTCATTTTCTTCCATAAATAGCTTAGTTAGATGTTGTTTACCTCCTTGATTAGGTAATGGCATTTTTTTCATGGTTATCATAGTTCTTTCTACAAAAGTAGGATTAGTTGCCTAATTAGGATTTCCATAGTTTTGTTTACATTTCAGTCTTCCTTTCTCCAAGTAGAATAGCACCAGTAGAGTAGTCTCTCTTTTTCCTTTCATCACATATAAAGCTTCTTCTGGAATTCATAGAAGTTGCCTTCAACTCTTAGTGATCTTGCACCAGCTGACCAAGTGACAACCTGTAGTAAGAACTAGTACTTGTGCATGCAGCACTGTCACTTCTACGTTTCTTCCGAACTACCAGGTTGATAAGAGTAAAGTAGGAAGCCGATGAGTTGCAACGTTATTGTTGCCATACTGGTGCTCACCACTTTTCTGCACCATTGCCAGGGAAGCATCAGAGTATTCTGTGGTTACTGATTTCTTCTATTTTTCTCTTGCAACATTCTGCTAATAGTTTATTTCAACAAAAGTAGAATAGTCATTTCCTTGCTTTCAATTCTTCATCCTTTCCTCGCTTTCCTGTTCAATTATGCAATTTCCATTTCAGCAAAAGTAGATTAGTCATTTCCTTGCTTTCAATTTTGCATTTCTTTTGTTGTCCTCCTCACTTATGTAGTTTCATTTCAGCAAGTTCATTTCAATTAGTTCCAATTTGTTTTTTCAATCAATTTCAGTTTTGTAGGACCTATTAGTGTGGGGAAGAAGACACAAAAACCAACCAAAAATATTTCCTTTCATGCCTTGTAGGAATAGAGATAATTTAGGTAAATGTTTGCTTAACACCTCTACTGATTCACACAACCAAACTTCTCTCTTTTTCTAAGGCTGCAATCAAGAAGAACCCTTAGGTGAACAATTCGACATATTTGAAGAACCTATAGGGGAATAGTAAGAAGAAAACATCCCTTTGGGGCTAATGGCTGAAAACAAAAATGCTAGGGGTAATGGAGAAAGAATAGACGGTACCTTTCCCATTTGGGAGACCAATGGGGACACCAAAATGAAGAATATAAGCCCTTCTTCCCTAGCTCATTTCCATGGTTTGACTACAGAAGATCCTGAAACTTTCTTGTTTGAGTTTGTTGTTATCTGTCGAACCTATGACTATGCAGAAGATGAAAAAAAGTTGAAACTATTCGCTTCTACTCTCAAGGATGCAACATTGCACTGGTTCATGGGATTACTTGGAAATAGTATCACAACTTGGGCTCAGATGTAGCAAGCCTTTAACAGTAAGTATCGAGACTATTGTAGGTCAAAAGATACTAAAGAAGAAATTTTCCGAATGACTATAGGAATTTACGAGTCCCTGGAAGACTATGAGGAGCGGTTCCAGCTCAGTTACAAAAGGGTCAGGTGCACACTTGACCCTGAGTCTTTGAAGATGGTCCTACTCAGAGGAATTTAGGAAGATATTTTAGACACCCTCCATCTAATGGTCGGTGGGGAAATCTATGAACTATCCTAGGAGGACATCAAAATTGTTCTTAGAAACCATTCTAGAGCAGCCAAAAAGAAATTTTGAGGGAGTCAACCCATAGCCATTACCTCTTCCTCTAACTCATCCATTAAGGGGGAAATTGGAACCATGTTGGAAGCTTCGAGAGTGAGATGCTGCAGACTCTTTCCATGCAAATGGATACATTGCATATCGAAAGGAAACAAGAGGAAGCAGAGAGGGCTATGATCATGTTTTTCCCTAGATGCACAAGGAGGCATCCTAGGAATGAATGCCCACTAAACTCTATAGAGGTTTGTTCAATTTGTGAGGGGAATAATTCTATAGATAAGTTCCCTTCCTTGCCTGAACTTAAAGTTGTATATCAAGGGATTGAGGGAGCCACTAAACAACTCTATTACATAAACCAAAGAAGGCCACATGGACCAAGAGCATACTAGCAGGGGATACAAGGGACACCCGAAGCATACTACAACCCCAACACAGTCACTTCCATACCTTCTTGGGGTCTCCCTGCTCATCCATCATGGTCCACACCTCCTCCTTGGTCCTTCACATCTCAATATCATGCCCAACCAGCCAACCATGCATTTCAATCCCATTCTCGGCCACCATCTCAGTGGAATGCACCTCATCTAGGGTGGAGGCCCTAATACAACTCCTTTCCCGCTCTTTTACCCCCACCACCTGCCAAACCACAACTGTTACCTCTTGCTCCTCTAAAGAAACCCCAAATGCCTAGCCAACTGAACTTGAATTTGAACAACACACAGGCTTAGAAAGTGTATAGTGGGGAACCATCATGCCCAACATATGTTGTGGAGATTCAAGAAATTGACTTGTGATCTGGGAAAGTTCTCCTAGATAGCCGGCCTCCACCTAGGGAGGTTGAGGAAGATAAAAAGGAAAGTGAACTGAAAGCAATTCCACCCTTTCATGAAAGACTATCTATGACAATCCAGCCTACCCCGGAAGAAAATAAACACCTGGGGGTATTGAAACATCTATGTGTAAAGGTACCACTTCTCCAAGCCATAAAGGATGTGCCTATCTACAATAGGTTGATCAAAGATAAGTTCTTTAGGCTTCCAGGGAGGCACAAGAGAGATGTCCCAACCATTAATGTCATAGGGCAACTGTCTGACCTGATGTTGGGTCAGGTAATATGTCCAAAATATCTAGACCTTGGAAGCCCAGTAGTTGATGTCCACATGAATGGAACCATGATTCCACACACTTTGATTGACCTAGGAGCTACCATTAATGTGATAACAAAGGATACAATGCTCAAACTCAACCTTTAGGGCTCCTTGAGGAAGACCACAACTATGCTACTATTAGCAAACCGCTCCACCGTGACCCCTGAGGGGATTGTGGAAGATGTGATGGTCTCCATTTATTCTTAGGAGTATCCTGGTGATTTCTTAGTTCTCCAACCCAAGGTAAAGCTCACTAGGTGTCCTCTCATTTTGGGAAGGCCCTGGTTGGCTACTGCCAATGCCTACATAACCTATCAAGTTGGGAACATGACCATAAAGAACATGCATATGTCCAAGCAGTTAATCCTATATACCCCTACCCAACATTCATTAGAGCATGATATACCTCTCTGGTTGGAGGAGGAATATGAGGATGAAGTTTATTCTACACCACTTTGTAAATTAGAAATCGCCATGGGAGGAGAACAACAAGATGAGGATGATATGATTGAAAATATAATTCAAAATTCACCTCCCAGTGTATTGCCTTTAGAGGACATAGTAAGAGAAGCCAAAAACAACCCCTCAACTAAGCTCTGTGTGGCCCACTCTAGTTCTCTCTGTGTTAAGAATATAGATTTCAGTCTAGAAAGAACCTTGAAAATCAATCCATCCCTATCCACTTCCCAAGAGAAGGGACTGTGTAGCTAGCTGAGAAAGCACTTAGATGCCTTTTCCTGGAGTTATAAGAAGATGAAGGGAGTGCACCCTTTAGTTTGTACTCATCATATATACATCAAGGAAGGTTGCAAGCTAGTTAGGTGGCCTCAAATGAGGATGAAACCAGCACTTAAAGATATTGTTAAGGAAGAACTACAGATATTGCTTGATGCAGGGTTCATCTATCCCATCTTTGACAGTGAATGATCTCTCCTTTGGTGCTAGTGCCAAAGAAAAATGGTAAGTGGAGAATCTATGTTGACTATCAAGAATTGAACAAAGCCAGTAAAAAGGACCATTTTCCTTTACCTTTCATAGATGAAGTTTTAGATAGTCTGGGAGGGAAAAAGTTTTTCTCTTTCCTAGATGGGTTTAGCAGGTACAATCAGATTCAAATCAGCCCAGATAACTAATATAAGACCACTTTCACTTGTCCATGGTGTACCTTTGCATACCGAATCGTTCCTTTTGTTTTGTGTAATGCTCTAGCCACTTTCCAAAGAGTGGTATTGAGTATATTCTCTGAATTGGTTCATGATGCAGTAGAGATATACATGGATGAATTTCCCCTATATGGCTCTGACTTTCAGGAAGCTTTATCTAACCTAGGAAAAGTTCTAGACAAGTGTATTGAGATGAACCTATCCCTCAGTCCAGAAAAATGTGAATTTTGGATGACTGAAGGGACTGTGCTAGGTCATGCAATATCTCAACAAGGATTGCAAGTGGACCCCAATAAGATTGCCATTATCCGAAGGGTCCCACCTCCTCAAAAGGTGAGAGATGTCAGAAATTTCCTAGGATTAGCTTGGTATTACTGAATATTCATTAAAGATTTCAACAAGCTAGTCTCTCCATTGTTTGGTCTTTTAGGTAAAGATGTCAAATTTATATGGTTAGAAAACTATCAAGAAGCCCTAGATACCTTGAAAATCAAACTTGTGACTGCCCCAATTTTGAGAGGCCTAAACTGGGCCCCACCTTTCCACATTCAACAGATGTCTCAAACAAAGGAATAGGAGCAACCTTCAGACAAATTGATGAAAATTTACCTTATGCCATATATTTTATAAGAAAAAACTTGTTAAAGGTAGAGTTGAACTATACGGTAATTGAGAAGGAACTCCTAGCTATTGTGTACTCCTTAAACAAATTCAGACATTATATCACAGGCTATCAGACCTTTGTGCACACTAATCATGCTGCAATTAGATATTTAATGAACAAGCGGAATGTGAATGCTCGCATTATTGGATGGTACTTTTACTGCAGCAGTTTGATTTGACCATTGTTGATAAGCCTAGTAAAGAAAATTTTGTTGTTGACTTTTTGTCTAGAGTAAATTTGCCTGCAGGTGAAGAAGGAATGGTGGATGCTCAAATTCCAGATGAACACCTCTTTTCTATCTCAGTACTCTCTCCATGGTTTGTTTATATAGAAAACTACTTGGTCTCAACACAGTTTCCACCACACTTATCCTCAAAGGACAAGAGCAAGATAGTAAAGAAAAGCACGCCTTTCACTTAGATTGTGGGCAATCTCTTCGAACTTGGCCCAGATTAGATATTGAGAAGATGCGTCAAGGAGGAGGAAGTTCTTGAAATCCTCCTAACTTGTCATGATGGGCCTTGTGGAGGTCATTTTGCAGCAAAAAGAACTGCCTTCAAGATATTGCAATCAGGCTACTATTGGCCCACTCTTCATCAGGATGTGAGGAGATATATCAGCCAGTGTGATTAGTGTCAAAGGATGGAGAATCCTACTCAAAAGGATGAAATACCCATGCAGTATCAAGTGATCTTGGAGCCATTTGAGAAGTGGGGTATGGACTTTGTGGGGCCTATCAATCCTTCTTCAAAGAGTAATCAATAAATCATTGTGTGCACCAATTACCTGACCAGGTGGGTACAGAAAAAAGCAATCAAAGAAGCAACAGAGGAAAAAGTAGCTAAATTTTTTATGGAGAACATATTCTACAAGTTCGGGTATCCAAGATAGTTGGTTAAAGATCAAGACAGTCGGTTTACTTCTAATTTGATTGGACACCTGCTCGCACATCATAGAATTAAGCATAGGACTTCCATCCCTTACCATCCACAAGCCAATGGGTAGGTGGAGGTCACTAAAAGAGCATTGGAAGGGATCTTGACAGAGGTAGTGAGCAACAGTAAAAAAGACTGGGGAGATAGATTAGTTGAGGCCACTTAGGCCTACGACACAACATGGAAAACCACCACAGGGTTGACATCCTATTAGCTGGTCTATGGGAAGAAGGCTTTGCTATCGATAGAATTAGAATTCAATACCCTGAGGATGGAAGCTCAGTTAAACCTAGACATTAGCCATGCAGAGAAAGAAATATTACTCCAGCGCAATGGATTGGATGAACATAAAATGCAGGCCTTTCCCCATATAGAGGTAGCTCAGCTTCAAAGAAAGATATGGCATGACAAAAACATCAAATAAAAGAAATTTCAAGAGGGATATTGGGAACTACTCTATGATTCAAGATACAAGGATTTCAAGGGCAAGCCAAGGACAAGATGGTTGGGACCCTACACTGTCGAGAAATGCAATGAAAATGGTTCAGTTATGATCAAAACCATTGATGATGAAGTCATTCCCATGCTTGTCAATCGACACCAGTTGAAAGTCTACAAGAAACCCCTCTGCAAGTGAGAGTCCCTTAAACAATTGAATAAGTCAATGATGGTAGTGGAGGATTTCTTAGCCTCCACTTCACCCACTCACTGAAGGAAAAGAAAAAAAAAAAGAAAAAAATAATAAGGACTCAAGTGAAAACCTCCATGAGACTCTTGAGTCCCTGTTGGATAGGTAAATCCCTTCTACGGATAGAGGCGATCCCTACTAGCCCAACAGGGGTCTAGTAACAATCAAACAATGCTACACCGCAGGTTCCTAGTTGTAATTAACAAGTGGGTGAGAGAAACCTACTTGGATTCCAACACTATGTTTGTCGAAGAGATGATCCTCTCTCTCTTTCGCTCCAGCCGATCACAATTCCCCGCTATCCTCACGGACGAACACCTGCACAAGCAAAAGAGAGAAAACGCAAGCGTAAAATCTACTAACAACAACTATGTATCAGTCAGGAAGGATACAATTTGAATTAATCATTCATTGAACAAATGTAAATGGAACCATAAGAGTAGTCATCTATCTTTATTAACAAAAAATAGAGTAAGGTACAACCGAGGTCCTGACGCTGAGTCCTTCTCTAGAGGGTCCAGCCAGCATATCTTCCAAGCATTCACCTTTGAAGCAAATCTCCCAAGTCAAAGAGGTCTCTCTCTCACATACAAGGCAACAAGCTCATGACCTTCCTCAAGCTCAAAGCAATCCTCACACAACACACCAAATTCCTACAAAGAGCAGCACTAAGATGCACTAAGAATCCCTCAATCAAAGTCTATATGTTCCAAACTATCTAACCCCCTGCTCATGGGCAATAGAGGAGGCTTATAAAGGAGAAGGAGTCTCCACGAATAGGTAAAGGATGAGCTTTCCCCCAAGATAAGTGGATGGTCAGTCGAACAGACATGCCAGAGAAAGGATGGCGACCTCAACAATGCTAACAACCAAGTTTGGAGGGATTTGGAAGGTTGGTTGTTAGAACAACTTCGCCCAAACATGATCAGCGCGGGTGAGACACTGAGCTGGCGCGCTGACATCGTAGATCAGCTATAGAGGAGGTCTGGTCAGCGCTCAACAGGGCAAACGGAGGGTGCGTTGTTCGTAAAATGGGACCAGCGTGGAAAAGACGTGTGCTTCCGCGCTGGCAGCGCATCAGGTACATTGGCCTCCACCTGTCAGCACGGTTATTTAATTAACAGATGCGATGATTCATTTAACTTAGGCCAAGAGGGATTTTTAGCCATTTTGAGGAGCATGAGTATAGGTGAATGTGGTTTATAGCACAGTAGGGAGACTGACATGATGGCAGTGACATTTTACTGTGTAACAGATGCCCCCTAAAGCATGAAGCCCGAGAGAGTGGGAGGGGTGAAATGCTTTACAAGACTG
The DNA here is from genome assembly GCA_000404065.3 of Pinus taeda. Taxonomy (NCBI): domain Eukaryota; kingdom Viridiplantae; phylum Streptophyta; class Pinopsida; order Pinales; family Pinaceae; genus Pinus; species Pinus taeda. The sequence continues at coordinate 2,741 of APFE030464732.1, read as the reverse complement.
CTGGACTGGAACACCACCAGGGAGAACCTGCAGGCGGATACAACTGCTATTTCAATTACATGTAGTCTAGGCATGGGCGCAGCCATCCAAAAGACATATGAAGAAAGGTCTGTGGTGTGGACGCAGCCACCCAGCTGAGAGACCATAATGATAAGAGGT
>APFE030464731.1:0-15088 GCA_000404065.3 Pinus taeda | reverse complement strand
GATCTTTTGGTCTGCACTATTTGTACCACTCTGCGAATAGTTATCAACAGTTTCTTTTCTGCTGTTTTGTATCTTTTGTTCATAGATCTCACTTTTTCTCTATGTGAGCTTTTTTTTGCTAAATGGTTGTTATTTATGTGGTCGTTAACTAATACAAATTTATATATATATAAAATGTAATTTTCAATGATACTATATGAATTTTTTTTTTCACAAAAAATTGGAGCAAAATGTATTTCGGTACCAAATATTAATTGAAACTAATTTAATATTAAAAATTTAAAGAATAATTTATTAATTGGCATACTTAGTATAGCGTTAGAATTTGGTAGTATGAAATTTCATATCTTTAAATAATATCTTCAACATATATTTACAGAAATTGATGCAGGTGGTTATGAAAAATGATTTATCAAATTTTCAAATGGTAAATAATTATTTAGCATTTTATTTTTATGTTTGAAAAATATATAAAGAAACACTTCAAGATCTCATCATTTACAGAAATTGATGATGGTAGTAATGAAAAATGATTTATCAAACTTTCAAATAGGAAATAATTATTTAGAATTTTTTATTATTTTATTTCTGTATTTGAAAAACATATAAAGAAACACTTTAAGGTCTTATTTTTATTATTATTTAAAAGGTCAAAAAATTGGTAATACAACAAATAATTTGAATATTTGTTTTGGGGCATGTGGGATTGATGAACTATAATACTTTCTCATAAAGTCAGATAAATCTCTATGGATAAAAATGTTATTTATATATATATATATATATATATATATAATATATATATTATTATATATATATATCTTTTATTAATATTATTAATAATAATAATTTAAAATAATGTCATAATTTAGTTATTTTTTATGGATTTTTAAATTTTAGCAACATTCAATGTATTATGATGAAGTGTTTTGATATCTAGTATATATTCATGCCTCTCTCCATTTACCCAACATTTCATTTATATTGTTGCCTTAGCTTACATCTAATATGAGTATAAACTAGAGAGTTTAAGAGAAAGCACTCTCAATCCTCATAATGTAAAAAATGTGATAAACCTTTCATTAATGTTTTGGAAATTGAACAATATGAAACTCATAAAAATTGGAAGTTATTTTAGCCATGCTTATCTTATTTTTACACTTTATGTTTAATATTAAGTCTTTATATGTGGATTATCCAAAAATATTTTAAAAATTAATATCTATGTTAATAATGAAGATAACCAACTTAATAATAATATTTACTATATAGAGTCTCAAAAGTAATTTCTTTTTAGCACATTACTTTGATCAACAATTGGGATCAATCTTCATCTCCTCTCTGTAAATCAAACCATGGGTATTTGAACCTTGGATTTATTAGTCACAAGTGACTAACATTACGTGGATCACCAATTGGGATGACCCCTTGAGACTATAAAGGTTAAACCCTAGAATCTTCTAGCCACGAGGCCAATAAACAAGATTCAAAGTCATTGCAACAATATACTCAACATGAGCTCAACATATCATTTACAATAATTAAACTTTTGTGGAGAGAATAACAAAAATTTCTCTCAACCACTCAAAATAAACTTAACTGGGCCAAAACAACTATTATTGTTATATGATTCATTTCATTCATTTTAAAGTTACTTTTTCATTTTTATCAACATCATCTTATTAAATAAATTATTCAGAAATTTATATCTTCTTGCAACTCATTGAGATATTAGGGCAACAGATCATCAATAGAAGGAAACTAACTTTTCTCTTCAAGATATTCAACCAATGAAGGTTCAAATAGTCTCAAGTTCTCTCCATTAACTACTGAATAGATGTGCATGTAAGCTGGCAAATCAAGGTGAAAAGAATTCTCACCAATTTTCTCAAGTATCTTGAAAGGCCCATACCTTATTGGCTTCAACTTCTTACCTTCACCTTGCATTCTATCCTTGTTGATGTACAGCCAAACTTGATAACCAACTTCGAAACTATGCTCAATTCGATGCTTATCATGCCTTTCCTTGTACTTGGCTTGGCTCTTTTCTAGCTGTTCCTACACTGCCTGGTCCACATCACCATGTCCATCAACTGCTATGTCTTTACCAAAGACAAATTCCAAGGGAGACCTTGGTAAAAAACCAAAACAAGTGTCAAAAGAAGATCTCTGTGTAGAAGAGTGTTTGGCATGGTTGTAAGCATGTTGGACATAACATAAATGTTCATCCAAAAGCTTGGGATGCTTGCTGCAATAGCCTCTAAGCAACTGGATCACTGTCCTACTGACCACCTCTATTTGGCCATCTATTTGTGGATGGAATTTTGTGCTCTTCTTCAATCTGGTGTTCATTAACTACCATAGACTTGACCAAAACTTCCCAACAAATCTGGAATCTCGATCAAATACAATAGAAGTGGGTAACCCAAAATAAACCCATTGAAAGAACAACTTTGTTGTTTGTTCAGCTGTAATCTGCTTGTTACAAGGTATTAAAATACACATTTTGTTGAACCTATCCACAATAACATATAAATAGTCATGACCTTTTCTAGACTTTGGCAGTCCCCCAATAAAGTCCATGGATACAATTTCCCAAGGATGAGAAGGAACTGGAAGTGGAGTGTACAAGCCTAGTTTTCCATTGCTAGGCTTGCTTTTAGCACATATGGTACACCCTTTAATATATCTAGAAAAAGTTTCATGCATTCTTGGCCAATATCATAATCTTTGCAATTGTGCAACTATTTTACTTACACCAAAATGACCTGATATTAGAGAAGTGCGTGTTTCTCGGATTATATTAATTCTTTCAGTTTGAGGAATGCATACCTTTCCTAAATGATATAAGAGTTGGTCCTTAACATGATAATCCAATTCTTCTACTTGTTTTCCATAACTTAAAATTGCATATACATCCTTAAAATCTACATCTTGAGCATATTGTTCAATGTAGCTTTCATGCAATACTGAATTATGCTTAAGTATAGTAGATGCATTTATAATTGGTCTGGATAACATATATGCAACCTTATTGTGTTTGTGTTTCTTATATCTGATGAGAAGATGAAACTGTTGTAGAAAACCCATCCGCCTATAGTCTCTTGATTGTTGCAATTTAGTTTGTGAGTGTAAATATTGAAGTGGTTGATGATCAATATGTATAACTGTTTCTATCCCCATTAGGTAATGCTTCCGCTTTTTCACACTCTATAATAATACATACAATTCTTTATCATATGTGGGATAATTAACTACTTCAGAATTAAATGTTTAGCATCATAGCCTTCAAATACATTGGTTTTATCAGGGGTCTTTTCCTTTACAACCATTAGTAAAAATTGCTTGCATGAAGTTACAATTCTTTTCATCTGCCCCAAGTTAATGAGAGTGTAGTTATTTTTGAGTTGATGAGCTCTTACAATATATTCTATTCCATCTTTTATGAGTTGATACTTATTTTCAGTTCTATAGAAAATGGCTTTTCTATCATACGAGTAAGGACTTCCTAGAACAATACCACATATATCCGAAGGAACTATATCTAACTCAATCTCATCTACAAAATCCGACCCAAAAGCAAACCTAAGTTTACATTGTCCGGACACTTGTAGCTTTGCTTTATCACATACCCAACCTAATGGATATGGCTTCTTGTGAGGTGTGGTTAGTAGTCCCAACTGCTTTACTCCATGTTAATTAAAGGAAAAAAATTACAATTTTCCCATAATCTTCATTTAGTAAAAATGAAACTTCACATATGGAATCTTCCAAACTTTATACACGATAGCCAAGAAAATAATGTTAAAGTTATATGTTTCACTTAACTTCCTTATAATTGTTTTTAGAGATTATAACACTTCAAGAAAGTGACATTGTTTTTAGTAATTATAACATTTCAAGAAAGTGAAGAATTAAGATGTTTTGATTATTATCATTATTATTGCATGAATAATATTTAATGTCTATGAGATTAACAAATAGTTTATAAGATCACTTAAAAATAATTAATACATGAACGATATCTAAAAAAAAACTAATTACATTTTTTTAATTTTCCCATAATGTTCATTAGTGAAAATGAAACGTCACATATGGAATCCTACAAACTTTAGATACGGTGGCGAAGGAAACAATGTGAAAGTTATATGTTTCACTTAACTTCCCTACAATTGTTTTTAGCGATTATAACACTTCAAGAAAGTGAAGGATCAAGATGGCTCTATTATTATTATTATTATTATTAGTGCATGAATAATATTTTAACATTTATCAGATTAAAAAATAGTTTATGAGATCACTTACAAATAACTAATGCATTTGCAATTAATTAATACATGAACATATTTAAAAAAAAAAAACTAAGTACATTTTTTTTATAATTTTCCCATAATATTTATTTAGTGAAAATGAAACTTCACACATGGAATTCTACAAACTTTACATACAATAGCTAAAGAGACAATGAGAAAGTTATATGTTTCACTTAACTTCTTTACAAATTTTTTTTGTGATTATAACACTTCAAGAAAGTGAAAGATTAAGATGACTCTATTATTATTAGTAGTACATGAATAACATTTTAAGGTTTACAGATGGATTAAAAAATAAATTATTAGATCACATAAAAATAATGAACGATATTTTCCACCCCCGCCGGATTAAAAAATAATCTATAAGAACACCTAAAAATACTCTATTATTGCAATAACCTGACATTAAATAAATATATAATTAGCAATTTTAATTAAACTTAAAAGACTTGAATGCTTGATCAAAGGGTATGGGTCATGACCATCCATACATAAAATGATTTCATTGCAACTTCCTCGTCGCTTAAATTTGGTTGTACAACTAATGCGGTTTATATGAGACTTTTGAGATCCATATTGTAGAGAAATGTCTTTCGAATTAATGACATCATTAAGATTTAGTCGACGTTTCGAACCAACTAATGTGGTTCATCATCAGGACAAGGTGAAAAAATCATAAAATATTTAAGAATAAATAGCAGTGATGCATCATAGCCCAGGGTTAGTTTCCACGGTGAATTCTATGAGAAAACATGCGATGTTGCGATGGGTTCCCGTCTTTCCCCTATTGTTGCTAACTTATTTATGGAATATTTTGAGTCCAAGGCTTTATCCTTAGTTCAATTTCGCCCTAAGAAGTGGATGATGTTTGTTGATGACACTTGCATCATCTGGCCCCATGGTCGTGAGAAGTTTGATCTATTTCTATACCACCTTAATCTGAATCCATCAAGTTCATGATGGAAGTTGAGGTGGATGGATGCTTTCCTTTCCTTGACATTCTCCCCTCATGAATGAATGATGGTTTCGTTTCTCACCAAGTTTTTCGCAAAAAAAACTCACACGAAACAATACCTTCATGCTAGCTCTCATCATTTTCCTACTAAAAAATTTGGTGTTCTCAGCACCTTGGCCACCTGGGCTTTGACAATCTCTGATGAAAACCACCTAGAACAGGAGAAATCTCATCTCCTTGAAGTTTTTAAAATTAATGGGTACAACAAAACTCATAGCCTCAAGACATTTCAAAGAGCCTGTAAAGGACCTTTTGTTTATCATATCTGGAAGGTTCATCTCCCATTTATTCAAGGGACCACAGATAGGATTACCCATATCCTTAGAAGGAATAATGCATCATCTTCGTTCAAACCTTTGAGGACCATTAAAAATTCTCTTGGTTCGGTTAAGGACCCTATCGACCCGAATGACATGAAAGGAGTTTACCTTGTTCCATGCTCCTGCAATGTTCCTTATATTGGAGAAACGGGTCAATGAATTAACCAGAGGATCCATGAGCACGCTGCAAACATAAGACACATTCGTTCCCGCTCTTCGACTCTGGCTGAGCATGCAGAAGAATCGAGACACCGTATTTGTATTGAGGATTCTAGAATCATTGCTAGGGTTGATCATTTCCACCATAGGAAGCTTAGGGAGGCAATCGAAATTGAAAGGAATGCGAGAAATGTCAACAGAGACAATGGTTGGAAATTGAGTAAGAGTTGGATTCGAGCCCTCTCCTTATGATCCTTCTGTCTCTGTCTTCCTATCCCTTTTAGAATATTTTGGATCCTACTCTTAACCTTATAGAGTAATTATTAATTAAAATTATATAACAACTATTTTTATTTAATCTCCCATCCTCTTTTTATTAAAGAATTTATTCTAACTTTCTTAACAACTTATTATGATCATTTATCATAACAACTAATTTATAACTATATTTAAAATAACTAAAATATTAAATAATACCATTCTAACTTTTTAGAATTTCTATTTACTTATTTAACTATCTCCACCTGGTAGTTTTCAACAGCTAGTTTTTCAACGGCTAGGGCTATGATGTCGGCAAAGGTTATGATGCATCGCTTCTATTCATTCTTAAACGACTCACATTAAGCTATGATGCATGTATGCTATTTATTAGTCGACAAAGGTTATAATCTATGATGCATAACCTTGAGCTATGATCCATCTCTGCTATTTATTCTTAATTCTTAAATAGCTCTATTTCTTAAATAGCTAACCTTGAGTTATGATGCATCTCTGCTATTTATTTTTAATGATTGTATGATTTCTTCACTATGCCGTGAAGATAAATCACATTAGTTGGTTCTAAACTTCCACAATTCTTTAATTATCTGATTAATCAGTAAAACATTTATCTAAATTTAATTCGGTTCTCACACGCGGGCACCAAAGCAAAAATGGAAAAGGAAGCTGCTGATTTTGACTGGAACGATTTTCCTGAAGATTTGGAAAGGAATATATTTGCATGGTTACCCGCGGAATTTGTCTACAGGTATCGGGGAGTGTGCCAAGAATGGAACGCTATCCTTTCATCTAAATACTTCTTAACCAGTATATGGGCAGAGACACCCATCAACAAGCAGCCATGTTTGCTACTCTGCTCTTCGAGAGCGGAAATTCCTTGTTTGGCTTTCGACTTCTACAAATGGACATGGAAACACTGCTTCTCCCTTGGTTTCCTAACAGCGGAACTAGGTCCCCGCGTCGGCGCCGTTGAAGTCACCTGTAGATCATCAGCGGCAGGCTTACTCTTGGTGAACTTCAAGATCTTTCTACAAACGTATGTGCACCCCGATATTCGCGTTTGCAATCCTTATACGGGGACTTCAATCGAGCTTGCCCCCATGTCATTGATAACGACCATTATCGATAAGTCAATCGTGGTTGATGGCGAAGGGCAACCGGAAAACATTTTTAAAGTGGTGGTGTTGGGGCAAGCCGGCAGGGCGGCAGGATGTTTAGTGGAACTCTACGATTCCAGTGAAATGACATGGAATATCGCGGGACGTCTGCCGCCTGAATTGAGATTCTTCGAGGTACAGAATTTTACAGTCAAACGCCGTATGGTTTATTGCGATGGTGCGTTCTACATTTTAGGGCACCTTCCTCAGGAACCGTTCGGTATAGTGGGTTTCAGCATGCCGTCAAATGTTACTAGAGACGCAGAAACGCCGGTGCCCCTACTTCTTGCGCCCTTCCCTGAAGAGCTGCTTAATGATCGCCTCTCCTCACCTCGGCTTGTCACATGCGGGTCGCGGCTACTCGTCGTTGCAGCGATGAGAGAAGGGATTCGTATTTGGGAGTTTGAGAGTGACCACCGCCGCGCCCCAATCGGTTCATTGCCCTGGACGTGGAAGGAGATCGCAAGGGTGCCTGAATCAATATGGGAGGACTTTAAGACTATAAGGTTGGAGGAGAGTGGGAGACCCCAGTGGGAGGATTTTAGGATTAACGTTTTGCCCAGCATGCAAGAATGCTTTGATTGCATAGGGGTAGAGGATCACCTCTGCCTCTTACCATGGTGGAACTGTTACATTGGCAAACTATAACCAGAAGTAGCGCTTGTTTATAATTTAAGGACAGGTACATGGAGGTGGACTACTCCATCTCCAACGGAAGGCAGGCATCCGCTCAGGGTCCTGCATGGCATGGCTTTTAAACCGTTTTGATTTGTGAAAAAGTCTATGTTACCTTTTTGAATTGCGACTCATTCAATTTTTTAAAGCCTCAGTTTAATAAGGTTTCCAATTTTTCTTTAAAATTAAAATTATATAATTTTTAGCTCGATTTTAATAAAATTGGGCAGTTTCAAGTTTTTTGGTAGTTTTTGAAGGTGCTAATTAATCCATAACTGCTGCTGCCAGATTTTTTGAAAAGAATAATGGCTAGATTGTTAGCATTTTTTTTGTTGGCTTTTTTAATTTTATGATTGATATATATATGCTGCATTACATTAATGTATATTTAAAAATAAAATTATATACATTAATGTATATTTTAAATATAAAAGTTTATATGATTAACATAAAGTAATATTTTAAATAATAAAATTATATTAAATTTTAATGTTAATTTTTTATAATAAATTTAGTAGAAAAAATATATGGAATAATTAAATTTATATATAGTTAAAAAAGCTTTTTTCATTTCTTAAATTTCTCACTTTAATTATTTATTTCAACATATACTTTTTAATTTAATATATAATAGATAAATTGTTCCAATGTAACTAAAGAAACAACCCCTCTCTATATATTTATTGTTTTCTTTTACCATAGTGGGAGGACAAATCTGAAACAATATAAGGACAAATCTAGGAGGCCATATCAATATGCCTTATGGTGTACCATAGTGTTGCTCGATCAAAATTCCATGAAATTCCAAGATAAAAAGGTTTATTATTTATTTCAACATGTACTTTAAGATATAAGATATGATATTTCAAGATAAAATTGTTATTATTTATTTCTACATTTATTTTAAGATCAAATTTAATAATGATAAGGTTTTATTTTTATTCATTTATTATTTAAATATATGATAAATGTTTATTGTGACTAAAAGTGTTTTAGTCTAATATGCAAGAGATGTTGTAATGTCTTTATACTGTAAACATTTTGACTTGTTTAAAAAAAATCTATGTTAAATTAGAAAATGTAGATTAGTATTATTTATATCAATTTGTGTTTGGTGTAAAGTTTGGAATAAAAATAACAATAACCCTATGCTAAATAATAAATTTATATTAAAATCCAGATCTACCATTCTCCTAGAGGGATCAAATCTTTAGAAATTCAAATATCTTAAAATATATATAGATTGATAATTATTTGATATAGATATTGATGTATTAAAAAAATATTATTAATATATTTTAATGTTCTGTAAGTTGAAATAGTATATACTAGGTAATTAAAATATACATAAATTCTAATTAAAATAGGGGAACTAAATTATTTAATGGGGTTGGTCTCTAATTCTCTCTTTGTATCACCATATCATTGGAAAACTGATTTGCATGTTTAAAAATATACCAAACATAAAGTCACTCACAAGTTATTTAATTATGTAAATGTGAAATACTCTAAGATATGTGTCTCTCTTTGTTTTTGTACCTTTCCAATTTAAAATTACATTTTAAATATAAGAATTATATAATTTCATAAAAAAAAAAATAATTAAATTTAACAAAAAAAATAAAAAAAATTAATAATTAAACTGCTCCAATTTCATATGTGACTAAAGAACAATTTCTCTTTCTCCATTTCTAAAAATTGAGACTTCAATTATTTATTTATTTTATTTTATTTACTTGAAGATTAGTTTTTAGATTTATTATCTAGTAGTTAAATTGTTCCAATTTCATATTCAAAATTGGAAACAACTCCTTTCTCTCCATTTCTAAAAGCTCTCATTTCATTTATTTATTTTATTTCTTTCAACATATAATTTAGGATTTAATAATGATAAAGCTCTATTTATATCATTTAAATATTTTGATTTGTTTAAAATAAAAATAACTCTATGTTAAAATAAATATTATACATTGTCTAGGGGGTGTTGGATAGACCTAGATCACCACTTCAATTCTACATTATTATTTTTTTAACTATTTTTTGTTGGGTAGTTAAGGTAAACTTGACTTGATCAAGTTACCACTGATTTTTGAGCTAGTGGTTTATGAGAACCTATGGTATTTCCCATTGTATCAATGTGGAATATAGCTTATTTAAAGGGTAATTAAACCAACCTAGATCCATGTTAACTCTAGATCTAAGGACTGAGAGGGATCAAACCTCTTAAAATACAAATATCTTAAAATACAAATAGATTTGATCTCTCTGTACTAAGTAAATCTAAAATTAACATAGATCTAAATTGATAATTATTTACCCTAAATATTAATATATTAAAAAAAATATATTAAATATTTTAATGTTCAATAAATTAAAATATTATATATTAAATAATTAAAATATAAATAAATTCTCAACAAAAATATCCCAACAATTTTTTTTAATTAAGATAAATTACATGCTCTATATTAGCTAAGTTATTTAATGTAATTGGTCTCAAATGTAATGAAAAGAAAGTAAAGATTTTCCAAAATCTCATTCATCTTCAAACTCTGGAATAAAAATCAAACAAATATCAAAAAATAAAGTTAAAATCACAATCCCAACTAAAATTAAAACTATTATCCAACATAAACTTGAACTCACCCACTATTAAAGATCAAAACACACGAGACATAAAAGCATACACAAAGTATACACAAAATCTATAAAAAAATAAAATTAAAATCACAATCCCCACTACAATTAAAACCATTATCCAATATGAACTTGAACTCACCCACGATCAAAATTTATAAAAGCATACACAAAATCTATTAAGTTATGTAGATGTAAAATACTATATGTGCCAACCTATACATTTTTACATTTCCAATTTAAAAGTAATTTGCATGTCCAACAATCATAGGCAGTTCCTAAATCCAACCCTATAGCATTATTAATGCTATGTCCTTACATCGAACTAACAGCCCCTTGACATCACCGCTCACTTACATCTCAGGCATGCCTGAGCATGGATCATGCATGTTACATGCATCCATCTCCTATCTTCCGGCAAATATGTGTCACCCAGCTTCGGCGATGTCGTGTTCCTACCCGCCTCCACTTTGGTGTGTTAATGACGTTTACCAACCCAGCCATCAAGACTCATAAACTCTGCACCAACCATCCTCAATACATTATCATTATCTGCTCAAATCCCGGCAATTCAAAGAGTGAAACCATCGAACAAGAACACGGGAGAGCTCCGGCAAACAGAAGGTGACCCCCTGCAGCACTTCGAAACCGGTAACGCTCTGTCTTGCGCCAATTGGCTCGACCACTGTTGTTGTAGTATGGTTGATACTGTTTTGGAGTAGTGACCACTTTCATCATCGCTTCCTTGATCAAGGTATTGCTGAGTACCTGGATAATGTAGGCAAATCCACTGTAATGTATTCATTGCATCTGGATAAGTTATATGCAACAATTTAACTGTATCAAGATAGATTAGATGACTTCCACAACCTCAGTTTTATTATTCACCAAGTCAAGTCCCCAGATTGTTTCGGAGGACCGAACTCCCCGTTTCTTGATGTGTGATCCGGCCTGACAATCAAATTCAGCGTGCAAGTTAAAATGTCTGTTTTCATTATAATAAATAGAAAACGTAATAATCAATCAAATTTACATACCTGCAACATTTATTGTACATCATCTGAGCTATAAAGTCGTAGCGGCTGAAGCGTCGGCAATGCACGAAGCTCTTCTCGGGCAATATATCTTGCCAAACCCCTGAGTTGATTGTGCACTGTAATTTTAACTCTTCCATACTCGTCACCATGAACGTCCACGAGGCATTTTTGACGGAGACATTCCAGATAACCAACAATTCTGTTGTTTTCATATAATCCCTCCAAAACTCAAACCGCTAATTCTCGCTCTTCTCCAACTAAGAAACAACCAATGTCCAAGAACACCTCCTTCTCTACAGGGTCCAGAGATTCATAGCACACTTTTAATGGGTTAATTACATCGGAAAGCAGAGTTGTAGAGAGTTTGTCCAACTGCCACTTCCAGTACTCTACAGACTTGCCAAGAAAGAGTCCTCCCAAAACCTTTAAGGTCAAAGGAAGCCCCTCACATATCTTCAGAATCTCCTCGAGTAGACCTTCGAATTATTCAGATGCCTTAGATTCAGAGAAAGCATGGTGGTAGAAGAGCTCTCAGGCGTGAATTTTATGCAACAGCTTGACATAATATACTATAGTTCTTGCATACGAGCGTCTGAGTAAATCTTGATCACGAGATGTGATCAATATGAGACTCCCAGAGGGCAGGTCATCTGTATCTAGCAGACCATCTATTTGATCCATACGATCAACATCGTCCAGAACCACAAAAAATCTCGGGAGACGTCGTATACAATTTCGTAAAATACTCCTCCCTTTATAGATATTCTCAATATGGTTGAAACGATCACCCAGCAGATCCATATATACGGTCAAAGACTACTCCTTATATAAATATAGATTACATTATCCAACTAATTGGAAAATAAGCAGGAGAAAATGAGACATATCTGCCTATATCAACGATTGTGTCCCAATTACCTGAGGATTGAATTCCATGACTTATGTCTGTCCAGGCGTTAGTTGAATGCTTGACCTGCATACTGTTGGGGATTTTTCTGGCAAAATCCTAAAAACAAACAATTCAAGCTCACAGAGGCAATGCTCTGTTTCCTTTACTCCACAGGATCTTTTGTGCACAGGGAAGCTTAAAAAAAATTACTGAGAACAGATTATTGCACCACCATAAAAGATTTCTATTCATTAAAACAAATTCACTGATACATATTCATCCTCTTTCACTCAAAGGGATTCACCAAAAAACATTTAAACAAAATTACTCTGTCTCCTTTGAAATTTTACACCACTGTGTTTAAAACTTTCATTTACATTCACTGCTGTGTGAAAACAAAGATTACAAGGATTTACTGCTGTAAAATAAATAAAAGGATCAACACACTGCTGTGTGAAAAATTACGTATTCACCAAAACTTACATTATCCTTTTCACTGTTGTGTGAAAGAATTCATGGTTTTCACTGATACATGCTTCCCCTAGTTTTCTTCATTCACATCTTCGCACTGCTGTGCGTTTCCATTTCACTATTCCAATTTACCAAAAAAAAATTACAATATATGTTTTACTTGTTCAGTAAAACCAAACTTACACCCGTGAATAATTAAAAACAATAAAATTAAAAACTATATGACATTGCCCATACCTATTGTAAATTCGCCATACCTCCGTAACATTAAAATTAAAATCTTTTACCTACAACTCTGACAAATTCATTAAATGCATTAATATTAAAACTGGCGGTCAACCAAAGTTTATTTTACTCCACGCAATATTTATTTGATGCAGGTTTGTGATGCCTGTCAACCGTTGATTTTCCCTCCTGGACTCGAACGGCTGAGGTGAATATCGAAAGGCCTTTTTAACCGAACTTTACTCCATGTAACATTTATTGCAGCCTCGTATGCAGCTTTGAACAATCAACGGTGGAGAGTGATGGAGTAGATCGGACGAAGGACAGAGATATCGAAAGAGCTTTTTAATCGACATTTACCTTCCGAGAAACTGTCAGAGGGTGATGTCATGCCTCTGCCATGCGTCAACACTATATTTTCTCGGGTCGCCTATGTACGAAAACCACTTCACGCAAAAGCGGTCCCGAGAAACTTACCGCGGATTTGTGGTTTTACTTTGGTGGTTTTGGGCGTATTAAATGTTGCGTTGAAATTACATATTCAACACTCCCCTTTAATTTCAACTGCTGGGCATTCGTTCATACCCAGACACTTCCTCCAAAATTCAAAGCTTTTCTGATCCAATGGCTTTTTCAAGATGTTTGCAACCTGTTCTTGAGTCTTGCAATGTTCTAGGACAATTTCTCCATTGTTCACCAATTCTCTGATGTAGTGAAACCTTGTATCAATGTGTTTCGTTCTCTTATGAAAAACTAAATTCTTTGACAATGCAATAGCTGAGCTATTGTCACAAAAAATCACTATCGCTTTTGCGTGCTCTTGGCCTAAGCTCCTCAACATCCTTCTCATCCAAACTGCTTGACATGCTGCTGTTGTAGCTGCCACATATTCAGCCTCTGCTGTAGACAATGCTACAATGGACTGCTTCTTAGAAGCCCGTGAAATGGCTCCTGAACCCATATGAAGAACATAACCGGAAGTGCTTTTCTGATCATCAACACTTCCAGCCCAATCACTATCAGTGTATCCAACCAAATCTGAATGTTCTGAGACAATATATAAAATTCCAAACATTTTGGTACCTTTGACATACCTCAAAATTCTTTTTGCTGCCAGCCAATGTGCCTCCTTTGGCCTCTCCATGAATCTGGAAATTAAACTAACAGCATACATAATGTCAGGCCTAGTTGCTATTAAATACATAAGGCTGCCTACAATACTCTTGTACAAACTAGGATCAAAATCCTTGCTACTGTCCTCTCTGCTGAGTTTTAATCCCATTACTGTGGGAGTGATCGTTGTCTTGCATTCTTGCATGTTAAATATTCTCAATACTTGATTTACATATCTTGCCTGTGAGATAAAAATCCCTTTTTCATTTTGATCTACTTCTATGCCTAAGAAGTATCTCAAGAAACCCATGTCAGTCATTTCAAATTCCTCTCCATGAATCATGAAATTAAACTAACAGCATACATAATGTCAGGCCTAGTTGCTGTTAAATACATAAGGCTGCCTACAATACTCTTGTACAAACTAGGATCAAAATCCTTGCTACTGTCCTCTCTGCTGAGTTTTAATCCCATTACTGTGGGAGTGATCGTTGTCTTGCATTCTTGCATGTTAAATATTCTCAATACTTGATTTACATATCTTGCCTGTGAGATAAAAATTCCTTTTTCATTTTGATCTACTTCTATGCCTAAGAAGTATCTCAAGAAACCCATGTTAGTCATTTCAAATTCCTCTTTCATGACTGATTTAAAATTCTTAATGAGCTGATCATCATTACCTGTGAAAATAACATCATCAACATATAAGACAACAATTAAAATTTTACCATCTTTTTCTTTGATGTAGACGGTGGGTTCTCCTTCACACTTGTCGAATTCATTATCCAATAGATATGA
>APFE030464730.1:88337-156544 GCA_000404065.3 Pinus taeda | reverse complement strand
TGCTTCCCAAATCATCTTGGCACGCTCGCTTGAAGGAACACAGAGGTGACCGAGGTGGCATAATAGGGCATCCTGGAGGTGAAAATCTGCAACCTGCCGACCCTCCAAGAGTGTCTGGTATGTGTGGCCGAATTCTGGATTGCTTTTGTAGAGAAGTGGCCAATCGTCTCGTGCCTGCAAGAGTTGAGCACGGTGGTTAACGCCATGATCGGTGGTCGACTGAGGCAATCTGCAACATTATTGGTGCTGCCTTTTTTATACTTGATATTCAAGTGAAACTGTTGCAGTTATGTAGACCACTTCTGATGGCGATCATTCTGCAATTTCCCTTGGGTCTGTATGAACTGCAGAGGTCGGTGGTCTGTGTGGATGACCGTTTTCTTCCCCAAAATGTAATGCTTCCATTGTCGGCAGGCCTGTACAATGGAATACATCTCTTTAATAAGTGGGGTACTTCCGGACTGTGTCTGAAAGTATTTCACTGTGATATGCCACTGGATGTCCATGTTGAGTAAGGACTGCCCCAATAGCATAGTCAGAGGCATCTGTCTCGACCTCAAATGGTTGTTGTAAATCTGGTAACGCGAGCACTGATGCCGTGCAGAGGTGATCTTTCAACTCTATGAATGCCTTCTGTTGAGATTCATACCAAAATAATTTCTCCTTTGCTCCTCCCTTGGTGACTTGACTCAAAGGCCAAGTGATATGAGAAAACCCCAACACGAACCTATGGTAGAAGTTGGCAAGACCTAGAAAGCTGCGGAGCTTTGTCAGAGTGGTTGGAGATGGCCAATCCCGAATGACTTGGATCTTGGTTGAATCCACACGCACCCCCTGTTCATCAATAATGTATCCAAGATACTGAACCTGGGTCATGCCAAAAGTGCATTTCTCCAAATTGGTACGTAGCTTGTGTTGCCGCAGTGTTTGGAGAACTTGTCGGATGTGGTGGAGGTGCTCTTCCCAACTTTGACTGAAGATCAGGATGTCATCCAAGTATACCACTACAAATGAGTTGATGAATGGCTGCAAGATGTCATCCATTAGCCTCATGAAGGTTATAGGAGCATTCGTCAATCTGATAGGCATAAACAACCATTCAAAAAGGCCCTCCTTTGCTTTGAAGGCAATTTTCCACACGTCAGAGGGTTTGATTGGTACTTGGTGATATCCTGACTTCAGATAGATCTTACTGAAATATTTTGCCCCCTTTAGTTGGTCCAGGAGGTCATCAATCCATGGGATTGGGTACCTATTACGGACATTGGTATTGTTCAATGCCCGATAGTCAATACAGAGTCTCCAAGTCCCATCCTTCTTCTATACCAACACGATCGAGCTCCCACAGGGCGATGAACTCGGACGGATGTGACCTTTCTATAGGAGCTCCTGAATCTGCCTCTTGATTTCATCATTCTCCAGTATGGAGTGCCGATAGATTGGTCCACTGGGTAGTGGCACACCTGGGGTTAGATCGATGGAGTTCTTGACCTGATAGTGTAGAGGAACCCTTGCAGGGGAGGTGAAGATGTCCTCGTACTCCTCCACGACCTTGTCCATCTGTGGTTGTCATGCGGAGGGGCCCTATTTGGAGGTTGTGGCCACCCTCTTCTTCTTTCCTTGAGGGCGTATCATCAGGAAAACAAATTTCCCGGTTTTGGAAATGTGCTTACTGCATTGTTTTGTAGTAACCAAAGAGATGGTGGTAGGTGGTGCTACCTTCGGTATCCTGTACAACTTATTTCCTAATGTAACAATAACAACACGGGGCCTTGATTCATACATAGCATGTCGCTTCCACAAGTATGGTTGTCTTAATAATACATCAGAAACTTCAAGGGGAGCAATGTCACACAATACCTCATCTGTGAAGGGCTTGATGTTGTATGGAAGGCGACACTACTGGCTCATGCGAAGATCCCATCCTTGGTGAAGCCACCCGATTGTGTACGGTTGTGGATGTGCTATGGTCGGTAAGCCCAACTTCTTCATGACCTCTGCCGAAATGAGGTTCTTTTGGCTCCCGTTGTCAACAATGAACTGTAGTGGGGAGCCCTTTACCCACATTTGGGAGTGGAAGAGACGTTCCTCCTCCTCTGGATCTTCGGGTTCCTCCTTCTGTATCTTCGTGGTGGCAATGATGGTGTTGGGCTCCGCATCAATAATATTCTTCCCTTTGTCATTCCCCTTGTCGGGTTCTAACTCAGAGTCGGAACATGCATCTTATTCTGAAACCTTTAGCTCGGCCACCAGTGACTGCTTGGCCCAACACTCACTTGTGTTGTGAGTGGAGCTCTTATGGAACTCACACCACTTTCCCGTGTCCTTTTTTGGCTTCACGACACTATTCTTTACTTGCTGCTTTGGTGGGTTGTCTTGGGCCATCCTACCTTGGCTTTGTCCTTTGTTCTGCGGTTTGGGGGCACCTTTCCCTTGCTTCGAATTCAAAGATCCAAAGTCTCGTTTCTTCTGTTTAAACTTTTTCTCGACCTTAACGACATATCAGTATTCCGTGCCGAGCAAGGGGATGTTCAGGAATTCTATTTCTTTCTGGATGTACTTGTGTAGGCAGTTGCAGTATTTGAGTACCAAATGCTGCTCCAAATCTTTGATACCCAACTTTGTGATAAGGGTATGGAAAATATTGGTAAACTCCGGAACATCTTGGTCCCTTCCTTGCCGCAGCGTGGTCCACTTTGTGTATTGATCCTCATAGCTTCCAACAAGGTAGTACTTCTCCTTGATGGCATCCCGGAATGAATCCGAAGTGGGTGCGACTAAAAATAGTGAGCCTCTACTTTCATCCTTCAGCTCGCAGTAGGTTTCCCACCAGTCCTTGACATGGGGGGCTGCTTTGAGAAGAGAAAAAATAATCTTTTCTCGACTGGAAAAATCATGAATAGAAAAATAACCCTCTAGCAGATTTAACCATTTATCTACAACATCTGCGTCTATTTGACCCTCGAAGATGGGGATTTCCAAATTAACATGTACCTTAAAGGGCGAGGCGTTTCCAGAGGAGTTGCTGGAAGCCGATGCGTTGCCTCTGGGTAGTCGTTGAAGGATTTGGGCAAAGTTGTCCATCATCAAATTCCTTTGTCACTCGAGGGCTTCTTCGAGCAAGATTTTGATAGGATCTCTTGCCCCCTCGTCTTTCTTTTTATTCGCCATGGGAGGCCATCAATATTTGTGAGACTAGTCTTGCAAAGGTTCGACCAGTTCAAGCCCTAACTCCTTATATCCTGAACTCGTTGGGGACATGCAAAGAAAAAAGAGAAGAAAAGCAGACTGCTCTGATACCACTGATCCAGATTTAAACAAGAATGTAATAAAATACAAAGATAACCATAAAGACAGATATGCAGCGGAAATAATACTTCATTTCATTACTGTAAAATACTGAAATATGCTTATGAACAGAAATGGAAATAAACCAGCTAGGGCGATGGTAGCTTATCTTTGAGAAGAGACATTGCGGCTACATGCCTTTGAACTGTGTTACAATGAGGCTCGGAGGCCTATTTATTGTTGAGAAACAAATGAAAACCCTAAACATCCAAAAACCTAACCCTAGGAGATGAAACGCCAAACTTTGGGCCCCATTTGGGTAAATTGGTAAATCAACTTTCCGGGGTCGTAACTTTGGCATATGATCTCCATTTGATGTGCACAATATCTTGTTAAAAATATCTATGCAAGAACTACATCTTTGGGAAGAGAAACATCAGTCCATGGACCCATATTTCTCCCAATTTTCCCAAAAAACGTCGTTTAGGGCCTCAAAACAGCTCCGGAAGTTCAGGACTCGAAAAAATGCTAAAAATAGTAAGTTGTGCTACAATTAAGGAAACTAAAAAGCTGAGAGAAACACTGCTGTGGGTCAAAGTGGATTTGGCAGGTGGCCACCAATATTCGCCTGGATCAAAAGATGTCCCTACATGCTTCGGGTGTCCAGGTTATCAACAAAGCCTACCTAGTTCCCAACAAATGCTAATGAGTGGCTTCGATTCGAATTTTACCGTTGGTTTTCCAATTCTCATAGGCTCATCGAAAGTTCGCTTGATTTGCAAGGTAATAATGAATTTGGGATCTGTAGACTCACAAGCAGGTTAATGAGGGAAGCAAAAGGCTGAAGGTAGCGAATGAGGGCAATCGGAAGAGAGTTATAAAAGGTGAAAACAAGACTGAAAGATCGAAATCAATTTACTGAAAAGGACTGAAATTCAAAACAGAAGGAAGATAAACCTTGAGCAAGACAAGAATGGACATGATGAAAATATAACTAAGCTAACAACAAAATAAAATTAATCCTAACCTACTCAGGAGGTAACCACCATGTGGTGGCTACTAGAAGTATCTCTTAAGATGTTGGCCATTAGCAGGGAGATTTTTCGGCTTCTCCCTGTAAAGTTTTCAATCTGTAGGTTCCCTGACCAATTTTTCCTCAACTTGGAACGGGCCCAACCATAAGTGTTGGAATTTTGTGTGCTTACCTTTTGGGTCACTCAACTTGTCCCATTTAAGTACAAGCTCACCGACTTGGTAATCTTTATCTCCTACCAGATGGCGATCAAACCATATATTCACAATCATTTGGTGATTCCTAAACTTGTTTCTGGCATTATCTCTCAATTCCTCCAACCCCATCAGTTGGTTGATCCTTTATTGAAGTAAGGTTGGAGGGGTCCCCCTTGAGGCTTGGGAGAGCTGTAAAGAGGGAAGGGAAACGTTGGGAGGCAAGATGGCTTCCTGTCCATAGACGAGGAAGTATGGGGAGTTTCCTAATGCTACTTTTGGGGTGATCCTATCAGCCCAAAGAGCGTTTGTTAGAACGTTGTGCCAATTCCTCTGGTTGTTGGCAACAGATTTACGGATTATGCGGATGAGGTTTTTGTTTGAGGACCTTATGCGAATTTATTTATTGATAGCAAATTCAGTCAATTTTAGTGATGAAAAATAAGGAGCATTATCAAATATGAGAGCGTCAGGGATGCCAAACCTGTTGATAATTAATTTCTCAATAGAAGATATTACCTCGTCTTCGTTAACCTTCCGAAGCAGGATGGCTTCGGTCCATCTAGTGAAGTAATTGGTTGCCATGATTATATACTTATGTTGCTGTGAAGAGTTCGAAGTGATCTCACCTATGACATCTAGGCCCCATTGTTGGAACGGGCGATAAATCATAATGGTCTTGAGGGGAATGACTGGCTTTCTTTGTCGCCCTACGGCAGTTTGACACACCTTGCACTTTCGAGCGTAGGCATGCGAGTCTCTAAACACTGTAGGCCAATAATACCAGCTCTTAATATTTTGTGAGCAGTGGTCTCTCCGCCATATTGACCCCCTGCTGGGCCGTCGTGCATCTCTTTCCAGACATGATCAACATCATTCTTTTCCAAACACCTTAGCCAAAATCCATCATAATTTTTTCTGTATAATGTGTCATTGGCCAAGTGATACTGATTAGATTTTAATCTGAGCGCTCTCCTTCATGATGCATCCATGTGCTCAGGACATGATCCCCGTGTTAGATAAAAGCGTATGTTGTAATACCACGACTCAGGGTCCAAAAGGACTTTCAACGTTTCGAGCTCACACATCAACATTTCGTTAATACATCCGAGCTCCTCCTTGAATTCTACTTGCACGTCCCATGTGCTCTGCGCTTTTGGTTCTTTCAACGTCCCTTCTTTCTCCGCTAAAGCTTTTGCTGCAAGCTTACACAATCCCTGCCCTCGAACTATCTTTGTTGGCTTAATCTCAAGGTTGTATTCTTGAAGAGCGGTTATCCAATTCCCTATCTGTTCCCCCATTTCCTTTTGCACGAAGAGGGTTCTTACAGTAGGGTGGGGAATGATTACTTTAGTCTTGGCCTTTAATAAATAAGGGTGAAAATGTTTCACGACTTTAAAAACCACAAAACCTTGTTTCTCCACGTCTGGGTAGTTCACTTGAATATTAGAGCTCATATAAGAAATAGGGACTTCGTTGCCGTCATCATTTTTCTGGGTGAAGATTGCGACATATGAAAAATCAGAAGTGAAAGTGTACAAAAGGAATTCCTTGTCAAAATTAGGGCTAACCAACGCAGAAGCTTCTGCGATGGCCTCCTTAATTCGCTGAAACAATTCTTAGCTTCATCTCTCCACCTATACACAACATATTTCTTCATCATTAGCTGAATGGGATGCACTATTTCTGCGAAACCTGAAACAAATTTCCTAACGAAATTAATTTTCCCAAAAAAAGATTGCATTTGCCTTTTATTCGCAGGGGGTTGTATTCTCATGATGATCTCTACTCTGTCTCGATCAATAATTATCCCTTATTTAGAGAGGATATGACCCAGTAGTTTCCCTTCTGTAACTACGAAAACACTCTTCTTGGGATTCAACGATATTCTGTACCTTCGAAATCTTTTGAAGATCTGTTTCAAGTGATAAATATGATCCCTTTTGCCATACAAATACACAATAATGTCATCCATGTAAACCACTACTGATCTATTAATACATCCTCAGAAATCTATGTCCATAGCTCTCTAAAATGTGGCGCCCACATTAACAAGTACAAACGACATTTTAAAATATGCGTAAGTGCCCCATTTAGTGTTGAAGGTTGTCTTAAGTTGATCTCCATTTGACACCAACACTTGATTATATCCCAAAAACCCATCCAATAGGGACAACATTTCAGACCCAGAAATCAATACATAACCTGATGTCTCTATTTTTCTTTCTTACTAGCATGAGATTGGCTACCTAACGGGTGTGCCTGACAGGAAAAATGATTTTAGTGACCAACATTTTGTTTAATTATTTCTTCACCAACAGTTCCAGGCTTGGATGCATCTTACGAAGTTTTTTTGGTAGGGCTTGACATCCTTTTCCAGAGGAATTACATGTTGCATAACGCCAGTTTCGAAGGTTTTTAAGTCGCCATATGTCCATGCAAAGACATTCTTGTACTCTTTAAATAGCTTAGCAAATGTAGCCTTTTCTTGTGGAGAGCATCCCAAGCCCAAATTAACATTTTTTGGGTCTTCTTCGGTTCCAAGGTTGACTGACTCATGCTTCATGGACAAGCTATGCGTTTTGCAGTTAGTCGGCTTCTTAAATTTATCATGCAGGTCATAAAATTGCTCCATCTTGACAACTAACTTGGGAATTATATTGGGTTGATATTTTTCCTCATCCTCGCTCCCATTCATAAGCTTGTCATGCTCCTTTTCACTAATGAATGCATTTTTGAATGTCTTTTCACAATGCAAGAACTCAAGGATTTGCTCATCACCTTCGAACACCAGCGAATCTGAGATGTCATTAGGTACGGATGGTCTGAAAATCAATTCAACATAATATTTATTCTTGTTTAATCTAAGATCAAGAAAAAGTTTTGTAGCCATACTAGCCATCATATCGACATCTTGATTTTTCCATCGAGGTATGTGTGTGATATTAAAAGAATCAAAACTGTCAATTAAGCTCCATACCTCATGTTTGTATCTTACTAGGTGTGGTGAATTGCAATGTATCCTTTTCCTTACCTGGTCCACAATTATCTGTGAGTCACCAAAAACTTTAATATTTCTCACCTTCATATCAATGGCTTTCTTCAAGCCCTGTAGCAAGCCTTCGTATTCTGTCATGTTGTTGGTGCACGCGAACTCCAACCGGCTGACCATCAAATGTTGGTTCCCTTGCGGGTCAATGAGAATGCTCCTAGCACCAGCACCTTCTAGGTAGTTAGAGCCATCAAAGTAGAGTGTCCAAAACATAGAATCTGATGTTATATCAAATGAACTGCCTTCTATGAAATTGGCCCTATCATCTACCATATTACAGGGTAGCTCATCAGTCAGACTATGAGAGAGAGCTTCCAACTGTGTGTTTATTATAGTTTCTTCAACTGTCTCTGCATGGAATTTTCCAAAACAAGTTTCTGTGGTACAAATGTCGAAACTATAATTCCCAAGGATAGAATTGGTAAACATTACAGGTTCATTGGGGTCGTTTATTTCTGTCACCACATACTTCATGTATCTTTCTTGATCAACTCTTAGCATATCACCTTTTCCCTTCTGAGGCGACAAGAGATGGGACCAATCAGTTGAGAAATACCCATTTAGATTTGTTGATCAGTCCCTACTAAGCAGCATTCCATATGCCTCATTTATGTCGACTACCACTATGTCAATGACTTGTATGTACTATGGTTTGGTAGAAATCCGAATCAACACATCTTTCAATTCTCCAATTACTTTTACATTCATTTTGTCCATTTGCATAATTCAAGTTTCAGATTTCTCAGGCATTACATGAAGTCTTTTAGCAACAACATAAGGCATAACAATGGACGAGGCACCAGAATCTACTAGGCAATTGTATAGGTTCATGTTGAAGATTTCAAATGTGATAAGGAAAGGTGGAGTCATGGATTTTGATTTCCTTCCTATCATGGCTACACTGACATCTTGAGGCGTTTGATTCATTTTTGATAGAGTGGCTTCCATGGCTGATGGCATTTGGGTTGTACTAGGGGTTCTAATAGGTCTGGACACTGACTTCTTGGTTTGGCTACTCAGATTGGTGGGATATTTGCAATTCCGTTCTTTCATAGCTTTCAAAAGTAGATCCCTTTCATACGTTAACTTTAACAAATTGAAGTATGTGATATTAGCTCGAGATCTCTTAAGATCATCTACAATACTCTAATCAATGTTATAAACAGGGTAGGGCAGAGTAAACATACCGGTTTTTCCGTTCTTAAGTGGGAGTTTACCATTTTGAGTCGCCTTCGTTGCATTTGGAGATGTATCATCTTTCTCTAGATAGTTCGCGGCTAGAATGCTCTTGGAATCACCACTAGGTTTATTCTTCTCAACAGGAAACTTGGGAGCAAATGCCTTCGAAGGGTGAACATCTTTCTTTGTTTGATCTACAGGCTTCATCACACCCACAAGTGGCCCTTTACTTCGTGTGTGGATTTCGTTAGTGTGGATTTTTGTTGTACTATCTCCTTCATCATCATCGTTCCCATTTGTATAGAAATCCCATAGTACATTGATTTGAGATACCTCGTCCAATGGCTCTTCTACTTGGTACTCTTCCTCATCTTCTACTTCTGGCTCCAGCTCTACTATAGGTTCTTCTTTGGTAAGAAGCGATATGATAAGAGCCCGCTCTTCCATATTTAAAATCTCTTCATTGGGTGGAGTAGGCAAGTTGACCATGACCACCTTCTTTCTTCTTATGATAGAAAGGATTGAAGGATTTTCTATTGTTATAATCTCCTCCATTCCAATTTTTACTCTCTCCAGAATTTCTTTTCATATTGATGATTGTGTTCGTCAATTTCTTAATGATCTGATGCAAACCTTCCACATTTGTGGTGTCCTTTTCTTTGATCTTAGCCACTTTTTTATCACTCCCATTATTCTTCTTGGATGACTAAGATGCTTTCTTTCCTTCGGTTTTCCGATGACATGTTGTGATACTGATCATTTCATTCTTGACTTTTACTGCGTCATCGATAGAACCTTGTAAGGTTTGTGTGTTACTCCTTTTAACCCACATTGTGGTAGGGACAGGGAGAGAAGTGATGTATAATTCCATGAGCACCTCATCAGTAGGTCTAGCATTAGCCGGGATTTTGTTGGAACAAAGTTTTGAACTGGATGTTAAAATCCTTGACCTTTTCTTTGGTTTCCATTTTTAAACCAGATAGTTCTAAAACTAGGGCCGCATGTGTTTTGTCATCGCTAAACTTGTCTAAGAATGCATGATGAAAGGCACCCCATGAGGTGATCGATCCTATTCTGAAGCTAAAGTACCATGTGGAAGCCGTACCAATCAGAGTAAAAGGGAACAAGTGACATACCACATCTTCATCAGCTACCCCCAACATGCACACAACTAAGAAGAAAGAGTGAATATGGTTATCATCAGTGTCTCTCCACTCAGGGTCAAATTTAGGAAATACTCTTTCTGCATTCTTGGGTAAGGCATGCTGCTACCCAGGTATCGCTACAAAATCCTGTGCAAGCTAGGGAGGGAGTGCTCCCAGAGGAGGTGGGGGTTGATTCCCACCTGGAGGAGGCGGTGGAGGTTGATTCCCACCTAGAGGAGGAATGTTAACCATATTATGGTTAGGGAGGTTCTAGTTGAAGGTTTCCCTCGGGTGTTCTTTGTCAGGATTTCCCAAATCGAGCCAGGGATTACCTTTAGAGAGGGGATCCTCAGGAATTTCTTCCCGAGGAGTGTTGATACTTTGCAAGGACTCTAACACAATACCTTCAAGAGAAGGTGCTGTAGATGTCTCGTCGTTTATGGGACGGATCCTTGGCTTTATTTTAGTTGTCAGAGGTAAAGAATGAAATATGGGGAGCTGAGGTAGGGAATGAGCGTAAGCATGAGTAAGTACTTTGACTAGTTGTTCCTGAGTGATAGGATACTCCCACAGTATCTCTTCCTTGGGTGACCCAAACACGGGACTTAGAGGGACCTGTGCTTCTTCGAAATGAGGCTCTTCCAAATGGGCAGAAGGATTTTTTTGACCTTTACAATCCATACATCAATTTTTTTGAATCCATGTGCAATGTTTATAGATGAAATCCTGAAAGCTATGGATGGAAGTTCAGGCCCTCCTTCTAGTGCCAAATTTGTTGACACGATTAATTTTCGCTATGCCAACAAAGGGGAACCAACCCGATCGCAGACCCCGATTAGATCCGCTGAATGGCTACTTCCAACGGGTTTCAAAGGATCCTGTAAACTGTTATAGGTGTTGAAAGATTGCTCCACGGAGGAAGAATTCCATTAAATCAACAAAAAAATAGCTAACATATATGTATCAAGTCCTATCTACACTGATTCTACCTACTTATGCTAGTCCTAACTATTCTAATCTATCCTTCAAGAGCATAATGAAAGAGATTAAACATCATATATAGATTCCAAGTCCAAATAAATCAATTACCGAGTTCACCAATGAAAAACATTGTATTTAAGATTAATTGCAATCTAATTATTCATAGAAGAATACACATTCATGTTTCTACAAATAAAACTTGCAACTAATTTTTAATGTAGCTTCGAATCGCAGACCACTCATGAGTTAACGATGATAATGAATTATATTCAAATAACCAAGACTAATCGTAAGCTGTTTTTTATCACTGTGCACAAAAACAAAAAATATACATCATCATGCCAGTCACAACACCCTAATTCCAAACATAAAAAAAAAGGAAAATGAATCTGAAAAAAGGCTTCTTCTTGACCCAAACAGTCTTCTTTATTAGCAAAATAAATCAAACCCTGTTCTTCCCCTCAAAAAGACCTATTTCCGTCTCTGGAGTTAATACTTATGTAGAAAGAAACTGATCTCTGTATTCCCATAACTTTTTACCTCCCTGCTATTTTCAATATACAAATTAAAATATATAGACGTAGAACGGTCGGTGAAACCGCTGACACATCGAGGCCACATTTTCTAGAGAGTTTTATTTCCTAGGGGAAATCAATGGATGCCAATGGAAAGGAGAATGACTACATGTCATCTCTTCATGATAAACCCCAGGACAACATAACTTTCGGAATACACAGGCAACACATGGAAACCCGACCGTGAACGCTTAAGGCCGGATCTTAAATAGAATACACCTGTATATATAAACTCTTTGGATTCGCTCATGCATCCTTTGCCTGCAACCATTCCTAATGCTTACGCGTCTGCTCTTCGATCTCACTTTTCTTCTCTTGATCCTTGCCTGTAGAAATAATTAGCATTAGCTATGATTATGAAAAATATGAAAGAGATGCCCAGAAAACAAATCTTGCCCTCATTAAAACTTTTATAAAGAGATGGACTATGTAACTGGGAGCTCTGTGTATAGTATCAAGCATTTTCGTTGTCTATAATATTCAATTTTTATTTAAGAATCACTTGATGGTATAAAAAGAGGTAAAAGCAAGAGGGAGATAGGATAAAGACATATTGAAATAAAAAAGGAGCAAGTGTGAAAGAATCAACCCCTGGTTCAGCCAAGGTTGCGATGCGATCAAGTCACAATTGCACATCACATCGGGTAGTCACATGCAACATCACCCCTGGTTCCGTCGATTGCAATTTGTGATGGGATTCAAACCTAAAAACATACGTGTTGCGTTTAATAATCCCCGCGGGTCTGCCATATCACGAAATATTGAAGCTTGGGCCGATACACTAGTTGAAAGTGCCGATTGCAAGGTCCAACGTGATCGGAGGCCTGATCACATCACAATTATTCGTGGGAGATAGACCTTAGCCCTTACCCAATGCAAAATGCGATATGCGATGTAATGATGAACCCGATAGGATATGGACGCGGTTAATTGCATTTGAAGTCCTGGAGGTGATCACATATCGGATGCAAAAGAGGAATGTGTAGTGCGACCACAGAAATTACGAGATTGCGACAACGATAAAGGCATGCATCAAGAAATGTGTAAAGACCGAGGAAACACGGAAAAGGTAAGCTATGTATGCCTGCAGAGTATTTCTACTATAAAAGCGTTATAATAAAAATAAAGACGCGATAGAAGGTTTTATGGGTTGAGTCCAAATACAACCATAGTAGAGAGTGGGGGTTGGTTATATGTGCAGGTATAGAGTACCATGAAGGTTTATGAGGATTGAATAAGTCCCGATGAAAGGATATGAATGAAGGGCTAGACTGAGTTATAAATAAATCATTCCGCAGAGATTTATTAAGGGGGCCTTAACCATTTAGCTTTGAAGACATAATCCCATGTGACAAATCTAGTAAGAAATGGAAGATAAAACGTCTAGGGGACCCATTCAAAGTTGCCACCAGAGTAGGTTTTACTAGGGTGGTGGTTGTGGCCACAACAAGTTGTTCCACATAGACTCCCTCTTTAATCGAACCATGCAAGAACGTAGTCTTGACATCCATCTGATGTAGGTTCCATCCTTACGAAGCAGCAAGGGCTATGATCGAGCGGATGGTGGTGTATCAAGCAATAGGTTCAAATATATCATCATAATCTTTACCTTCCTTTTGAGAGAAACCATGAGTGAAAAAACGAGCCTTATACTTTTCAACACTTCCATCAGCTCCATGCTTTATTTTATAAAGCCACTTCGAGGTGACAACTGTTTTGTCCTGGGGTCTGGGGACCACATCCCAGACATCATTCTTCATGATGGACTCGTATTCCTCATTCATAACATCCTTCCATACTTTATGCTTCATGGATTCTTCAAACGATGAAGGCTCATTTTGAATGATCGTGATCATAATGGTAAAGTATCCCTGATACCTGGTCGACTTCTTACTTTCATAGAAAGTCCCTCTAGGTGCAATGTGTCCTTCGACATCATCAAGTGTCCCCATAAGCCATGAGGGCCTCTTCCTAGAAGAGGAAAGCTCTTGTGGAGGGGGATCAATAGGATCCATAGGTTCTTCCACATCAAGCATTGTCTCATATTCCTTCTCATCCGACTTCTTGGTGTTAGCTTCTTTAGCTTTCCTTATAATAAGAAGATTTTCAGCCTTGCTAAGATCCATATCTTCATCAAAGGTGACATCATGACTACTCTCAGCTTCCCTTGACCAACCACATAGATTCTATAGCCCTTATAATTTTCGCTATAGTCCACAAAGATTCCCTTCTTTTGAGATGCACCCAATTTATTCCTTTTCTCTTTTGGCACATGAAAATTTATGGGACTTCCAAAAATTCTAAAATGAGAGACATATGGTTTCTTACCAGTGAAAATTTCCTTAGGAGTCTTGGAAACCAATGCTTGATGAGGGCATCCGTTTTGAACATATACGACGGTATTCGCAACTTCGGCCCGTAGAAACTTCGGAAGCCTTTGATCATGGAGCATAACACGGACAACTTCCACAATCATACAATTCTTTCTTTTCACCACACCATTTTGCTGAGGAGTGTATGGTGTTGTGGTCTCCCTCTTAATGCCAACCTCTTTGCAAAAGTCATGGAACTCATTAGATTTATACGCAGTCCCATTATCCTTAAGATCTTTATCTTCTTCTCTGTTTGATTCTCGATCAATGCTTTGAAGTGACGGAACTAGGAGAACACTTCATCCTTATTTTTCAAGAAGTATATCCACATCTTGCGAGAATAGTCATATGTAAAAGTGAGATAATATAAATAACATCATAAAAAGTTCACAGGCATCATACCAGATATGTCAGAGTGAACCAACTGCAAAATATCAGAGGTCTTGCTATAGCTTGAGGGGAATGGTCCCCTTTTGAGCTTTCCTTTGGCACGTCTCGGACATAAACCTTCATGCTCTATTTTTAACTCGGGCATCCCTATCACCATTTGGCTTACATTGGGTAAAGCCTTATAATGAAGGTTGGCAAACCTCCGGTGCCATAGTTCAGACTGAAGAGATGTGTCACAAGACATGACTCCTAATGGAATTCCTCCAACTTGATATAGAGAGTCAACTCGAAACCCAAGAGTGAAAGCATCTTTAAAATTAATTTTCCATACATGTACCTTGCCATTGATGAAGGGCACCTTGTAGCCTTTTCCTTCCATTGTTGAAATGGACACCAGGTTCTTCTTGAGATCAGGTACATATAGGACTTCTTGCAAATGAATTGTGTACCATGATTTAATTGAAGAGTAACATTCCCTACACCCTTTACAGGATAGGTGGAGTTCTCTCCAAGAATAATCTCCAGGTTAGTCTCCTTCTCTATCATATTAGAGAGAGCTTCCTTGTAACCAATGAAGTGCCTCGAGGCACCAATATCAATAAGCGAATTTCCTAACAAGTCCAGAGGAGAAGTAGTAGAGAGGGTTGATATCATATAATATTCATCTTGCTTATTGTTAACAACATTAGATTCATACCTGGAGTTTCTTGCCTTCTTGGAGGGTTGACCACTTCCTTGATTTCCAACATTCCTCTTTCCTTTGCCAATGAACCCTCCATTCCTTTGATTGTGGTTGGAATTGCCCCGGGAGTGATTTTGATCATCATCATGAGATGTGTCCTTCCTATTTGGACACTCCCTTGCATAGTGACCAAATTTATTGCAAACAAAGCATCTTCCCTTCCTTCCACCTTTCGATCTAGCCTTTCATTTGGATTTAGACCCGTAATTATTTCTCCTTTTAGCATGAGAGAAGAAAGCATTGGGGTTGCCTTTAAATGAAGGCATTTCCTACTCTTCCATCCTTGTCTCTTCCTGAATGCATCTCGTCACCAATTCCTCAAATCCCAAAATTACATTATTATTGAGAAGAGTGGTTCTAAATACATACCATTCGGATGGGAGCCCTCCAAGAGTTGTGATAGTCGATTCCTTGTCAGGAATGACTTCCCCAACCGAAAGGAGATCATTCTTGATCTAGGTGATCCTTAAGAAGTAGGATTGCGTATCATAATCTTCACCCTTCTTAATTTCCTTCAGCTTATTTTTGAGGAACAAAACTTGATTTGCATCACTAACTTTAAATAAGCTTACCAGTCTATCATAGATCTCCTTGGAGGTGTTCAGCTCGGAAACGTAGGCCACTAGGTGCTTGTCAATAGAGTCCCAGATGATCTTCTTTGCTTTGGCTTCACCCTTAGTCTACTTGTTCCTTGTAGCAGCTGGTGCATTTGATGGAGGTTCTATAAATCTGCCTCTCACATAGTCCAACACTTCCTGCTCTTCCAATGTCAGATCGATAGACATCTTCCATCCGTGATAGTCAGACTTCTCACGGAGCCTGTCTTCGGCGGGGAAGTGCGATGAGGAATACATGAAGTCTTAAGACTTTTTCCAACAATCTTCGGTGATTGCTATTTCTCTTGCTTGGTCTTTGTCTTCACCTCACCTCTGATACCATGTTAAATTATGGTATGTTCTATGCTTAGAGCAATTTACTTCAATTTCTTTTTATTAGCCCAATGTCAATTGCACTGTTTAGAAATCACATTAACATAAAGTAAAATGTTGATAGAACATAAATAAATCGACAAAAGACAATCCAAAACAAGAGACACCAGATGTGGGAGCTAGCCAGGGACAAACCCTAATGTGGGGAAACCCTTTGATCAATTCTTCTATAATCTTCAATAATTCAGCAGAGATAGAGAGATAGTACAATATCACAAGTTTGATATCTTATATTAGCAATAATAAATCAGCAACCAACAAAGTCACATCCAGTCAAATAGATCGGATTGACCTGTAGTAAATCTTGAAGAACTTGGTCTTCAACAACAAACTTTGGCAGCCCAAAACAACCCTCAGTCAACAGTCAAAACAACAATCAATAATCAGCAACCTGTAGCCAGCCCTAACTAGTCAACGGTGGTCAACAACTTGGTCAACGTTTGTCAATGCAACACCCAAACAACATGTGTAGGTCAATGCTTGGTCAACAAATTATTTAACATCCTTGCACCTTAGTCAACACATCCCAAAAAAGTCAACGCTACCCAAAAAGTCAACTTTGCCCTAGAAACAATCAACGCTTTCCTAAAAAGAAAATTTGTCCTTCCTTTTGCACGTGTGAGAGAAACTGCTCTTACGCTGGCCCAATGAGATTAGGAGTGAGAATATGAGTGTTGAGATGATGTGAAATAATGCCACAAGGTATCTTTTATATGAATTGTTGAGGTTAAGCTAGGGGTGTGCCACACACTTTTTCTTGTCGGCCGACCTTGACAAATTGTCAAGTATATACAAATAAATTCATATCTCCATAAATACATGTCGGAATCGGATGATCGCTAGATCAATCCTACACCTCTTGATGAGAGGAACCCAAGAAAAATGTCAGCTTCCATAAATAAGATGACCCACATGGGGTTTGTCCCTATTTGCCAATTTTAATAATATGTTTTATCGTGTTGTCAACTTTTGTGGGGTCTTTTGGAGGAAATGTTTTTTTGTAAGCTTGGTAGGACTATACCTTCATCATGTCCAACTTCTCACCCCGATTAGGGGGATAACACAAGATTTTAACCCAAGACTTCTAGTTTGGTGAGACTTCAATTCCATGACCATTACCAATTGAGTTACCCCAAGCGGATGTCTTTTAGAGAAAATATAGTATAAACGTTGTAAGTAGAATAGTTATAAATAATAGGGGTAGTATCAGATACTCTCAGGATCTATCTTTGCAAATATTTAAATCAGAGCAAATTTTGAATGTAAGGGACCTGACTCATTTCCTTGCAAATAAAATAAAATTAGATAGTGATCCCAACAATTCTATCAAATTATCAAGACAACAAATGCAATGATATAGAGTCAATATGCATGAATGATACACTCCTTTGTAAACCATAATTGAATATTCAATTTTGCAATCATGAATCCACTATAGTGGTTAAATCTGGTGATTCCTCTTCATGGATTTGGTATACTAAAAGTTAAAACATTTTTAATTCAACAATATGCACACCCCAACATAATATTTACATATAAATCTTTTAAACATCTCTTATATATAATGAATAATGCAATTTATATTACAAAAAAGAAGTCATGAAACCCATACAATTGAAATCAAAGATGTTAATCATATAAATATGTCATTGATTGGAATGCTATTATTTTTATATCTATAACTCATTTATTCCATAATTTTTTTCATCTTCAGAAGCACCTTGATCCTTTCCTCATTAAAAAAATGTTGTAAGTAATAGCTTTCTTTATTGTTAGAATTCGTTAATGTTAGTATTTATTAGCATTTTTTGAATAGTTTGTATCACTAGTTCTTTAAAAAATTTGCTCTATATCTCCACTAGAAGCAATAAGAATACCAATTGAGGGATCAATAGTAAACTTCTCAAAAAAATCATCTTTCCTATAGTCGTCACCTATTATCATTGCATGTGGCATTAATCTGGATATAAAGAGAACCCATGCGAATATAACCACATCTGGGTCTATCTCCAATGTTTTGAAAATGAGGTCAAACTTCCATACACATCATCCATTGAGAAACTCTTTTCCAAGATGCTTCTCATGTTGCGCAACAACGGGAAGATCATTTTTTATGGATGGTTAAATCCAAGGTTGAATGATATCCAAGGAAATGTTTGGTAGTGCACTTTTCTTTTCAATGAGCTTCCTATTTCATGTTTTCAAGGCTCATTTAATTAGTTTTATAGTGGGCATCTCTTTAATGTTTTAAAGAAATAAAGTGAAGGTTGGATTGGGTGCATATAATAAAATCACTAACTATCCTATCCATTGAATAAAACTGAATTGGATTGAAAAATAGTTAGCCCTCAACATGAATGCTCAAGAATTAGATGACTCCTCTTCATATGATGATTCTTATTTAACACAAGACATATCAAATGCTAAAACATCACCATAGGCCCGACACAATAGACCAAAATGGTTCACAAAACTACTCAAATATATTCATCTAGATTAACAAAACAAAATAGGAACTCGATGTTCCCCATATCTTAATCCAATTTCTCCTTAATCACTCACACTTTCATTAGAACCCATTACTTTTGCAAAAGTGAAAAACATAAATAATGGAAAAAGCTATGGTGGATGAATATGATTTAGTTATTGCATATGAAACATGGAAATTTGTTGGTTTTCCAACATATATTCAACCCATTGGATGCAAATGTGTTTATAGAATCAAGCATGACTCAAATGGTGAACTCGATAAGTATAAAGCGAGAATTGTTGAAAAGGGATTTCCTCAAGAGTAAGACATTGACTATGAAGACATATTTACACTAACAAAAAAATTAAACACAATTAGAATGGTAATTAATTTATTTGCATATCATGGTTGGACACTTCATCAAATAGATATCAAAAGAGATTTTCTTAATGATTGTTTAAGAAAGAAATCTATATGAATAAAAACCCCCAAATTTATGTTGAAGGACAATAACACAATGTTTACAAATTTATCAAAGCTTTGTATCGATTGAAATATGCACTTAGAGCATGGTATGCCAAAATGGATGATGACCTTAGACATGTTGGTTTTCATTTCAGTGATTTTGATGGTACTCTGTATTTTATGAATGTAAGTTCAAAACTTGGTGGTTATTGTTCTTTATATTCATGATAAATCATTACATGCTATTAATCTAATCTTTAGTAGAATTGGAGTACCAAGTGATTGATGCAAGTAAATAATTCTTGTGGCTTAGATAGATCCTCTCAAAGATTGGATTCTAATAGTAGCATCTAACCACCATCTAATGCGACAATTAGAGCACCATTAAGTTCACCAAAGATCTAATTCCATATCAATACAATAAACACATTGAGCTACAAATGCATTTAATTAGAAAGTTCATTAATGATCATGTTCTTGAAGTTCTTTTTTGCTCAACAAAAGATCAAGTTGCAAACATTTTCATAAAGTTTCTTACAAAAGTGAAGTTTTTAAAAATTAAATCTATGTTAAGAGTTTAGGAAGTTTCCATTGAGGGGTGATAGGCTATAGTACCTATTTCCTTCTCCTATTCTGTCACCTTTATAAATCCTTCAATCTTATCTCAAGTTTTTATGAATGGGTGATGTTACGATATTTAGACACTTAGGAGTTAGTTAAGATCAACTTGGTATAATGTGTCCTTAGGTAAAAGCGTGTTAGTTTAGTATGCATTAGTAGTTATATAATCCATCAAATCCTATTTCAAGTTCTAGACATTACAACCCAAAAAACCTTGTTTAATACTCCAAAATGGCTTCGAAAGGTTACAAAACCTAATTTTCCAAATTGAGACCTACCACTGAAATGGGCCTTGCATGTTAATTCCTTAAAATTTTCTACCCAAAAAGTGCTAATATATATGATTGTAAATTATCTGATGCTTGAATCCATATCAATATGAGATGTCACATTTGAGAAACCTTTCTCCTTTGATTCAAAGGGCTTCCTCTTTGTTCGTGTCACACTGGAAAAATTTACATTTATCTGATACACTTGTTGCATCTATCAAAATTTTGTTGTATGCAATATGTGTATCACTTCCAAACCATTTGTTTTCCGACATATGTATTGTATTGGGACAATTTATGTTTGCAATCTATGTTTCAAATTGTAATTGTGTATCACATCCTCAAAACCTTTGAATGAGTTGTTGTGAATTACCTTGGACTCAACATTGTTTCACACACCACAAAAGTTTTTGCGTGTGGCATATCACACCACATAATTTTATGGTTTGATGCATCACACTACCCAAATACATGGAGATATATGCATATTTTTATGGTAGGGTGTTGTTCCTTTCTTTTAGGCACGAGAGAGAGAGAAGAGAGGAGAGAGAGAGAGACGAGAGAGAGAGAGAGGAGAGAGAGAGAGAGAGAGAGAGAGACTACCCAAATACATGGAGATATATGCATATTTTTATGGAAGGGTGTTGTTCCTTTCTTTTAGGACAGAAAGAGAGAAGAGAGAGAGAGAGAGAGAGAGAGAGAGAGAGAGAGAGAGAGAGAGAGAGAGAGAGAGAGAGAGAGAGAAATTATTTCAGGGTTTAAATGTAACTATAAATTGTCTAGATAAAATTTCACAATTAAATTGATATAATAAACACCTAAAGGATCTAAAGAGTATTACATGAGTATTACATGTAGAGAGAGAGAGAGAGAAGAGAGAGAGAGAGAGAGAGAGAGAGAGAGAGAGAGAGAGAGAGAGAGAGAGAGAGAGAGATTAATAAGGAAATTATTTCAGGGTTTAAATGTAACTATAAATTGTCTAGATAAACTTTCGCAATTAAATTGATATAATAAACACCGAAAGGATCTAAAGAGTATTACATGTACATAGGAACCATGCATAATCTGAAGGAAGTTCATAACTAATTAGATTATTTTCCTAATGAGGAATTTGATTAGGCTTCTTGCCTTGGGTAATTATTTTCCCTATAAAGCTTCATCCTACAACCATTTATTGATCATACAATAAAAAGAAAACATAATCATGCCATTATAATAAAGCCTTATGGGAAATTTATCTCGTGAAGTCATTGTTGAAATTAAATTTTCTACCTCCATAACACCTCTTCTCCCATTATATAATTACAACCATATTATGAATCCAACTTATGCCCATAATCTTTTGACTTGATACAAATCATGCTTGTAGTAGTAACTAACATCATGCAAGCCACACTTACCCATAATTCAGTTACACTGGCACCAATACATATGTCACGTATAATATATTTTCTCAAAGGTTGTAACTTTAAGTTTTTAGGGAGTAATACATCTAGTTGGTAATTCAATTTAGGATTCTAATCCTATCAACTTTAACCAAAGGCACTCAAAAAAGCTTCATCTAATATAAGATCGATGAAAAACATATACATGAAATTCAACTTAAATTTCTAGGACAACAAGAAAAAAATTCCACACATGCAATATATTCCCTTCATATATACTACTTCACTTAACGTCATCTCACATCAAATTTCATGTGCAATACATAAAATGCGTGGAATATATGTAAACTTTAATCAAGATAAAATAACTTATCTAAAATTGGAAGCTATCAAAAAATTGACTAAGGATGAGCACTTCTCCACCCAGCTATAGGTTTTGTTGCACTGGTTATTTCTACAACCAACCACCCCTTAGAAAGACCATGATATCACTAGGGGGAATTTGGGTGTCACTCAAAAAATTTGGTAAAAGGATTAATCTCTTGTTGTATCCGCTACAACAACCCCTCCAAAATTTCAAGTTCTTCAAAATTAGGAGCCCCTTTTACCCTACAAGAGTTTTCCACATCCTTAGAATTTGTTGAAGAGCTTGAGAGACCAGAAAAGCCTCGTAAGAACCCAACGTTTTCTTCCAAGTGAAGCAAAGTCACAACCTAGTCCAAGTCATGCAGTCGCACCTACATAATGCGACTAGTGTGACCCATGCGACTCGGTCAACCTAAGTCACATAGGTCGCATAGGTTGGATCTCTAAAACTTGAGGCCCTTGCAACCACGTGACCAATAGGTTGTTGGGTCGCAAGGTCACAATTCACATCCATTGTGACCATGAGAAACTTGCGACATAGCAACCTTCGGAGGTTGCAAGGTCACATATGTCACGAGGTCGCAATCCTTCCCCACTTAGGGACTTGCAACCCATGGGACCCCCACACATGTGACCAAAACTATATATAGAAAGTTGTCCATGACTCATTTATAACAATTCTTTGGTCACACGAGAGATGAGGGAGACTTGCGACCAAGGCGCGTACATGTTTTCTTCAACTAGGCGACCTTTCCCCTTCCCCTGCAATAATTTTCTCCATCCAATTGTCATCCTCTTCCATCCTGATCCTACACATTCCACCCTAAGGGTCTATCTTCATTTCAACCTAAGTCTTCACCTCAAACATCAAATCAATGCCTTTGGCCGCATGTAATCCTTTTTTCCAAACTCACATCCATTCCTTGCCCTTAGTCACCCCTATTTTCTCCTGTGATCATGACCATTTGTCCTTGTGGAATTCCATACATATCCCTGAGTCTTAAGCTGCCCTTTTATCTTTCTTAATCAACAGGTTGCACTACCCACAACCACGATAGTCTAAATCTCGTGACTGTTGTGACCTTGTGACAGTTGTGACCCTGGGACCCTACGACCGATGTGAACTCGCGACTGGTGTGACCTCGCGACCAGTATGACACCCGCGACCCAGGACTCCTATACTTAGTCACTAAGTCGCGCTTCCACCCTTGTGATCCCTGCGACCACTTTCCCTTGCGACCTGCCTGAAGACCTCCTCACAACATTTGGAACTGATTTTATTTAAGAAGTCTTTGCTATTTCTTTTTTATGTTGTCACTCTCAACATGGGGTTGTTTCTTCGACATGCTAGGTGACGTAGATCTTGAGTGCATCTTCATATTATTGAAAATAGCAACAAGAAATGCTAAAAATATAAGTGCTAAAAATAACACTGCTATAAATAGCATTTCAGGATACATTCCAATTTTAGTTAGTCCCTGAACTAAAATTGAGAATTAAAATTCGAATTTGATCTTAGCAGCTGTTGTAAAATAATTAATTAATTCATCTTGAGTTAATTAGTTGTAGGAAATCAAACATGAAGTCTATGTGAAAACATGCAACAATTTCTCCATTGATTGAGAAATTATCCCTTGATTAAGGAGATCGGGATGAGTTGTACTTTGAGTTGTAATTAGTTCGATCAGTTATATGAGTTAAGTCTAGTTAGATTAGTTCCAACAGTTTGTGGAACTGATTGTGAGTTCAGTTAGTTAATGCATGCATGCATGTAATTGCTGCACTTCAGATAACTGAATATTCTCTCATAAATAACTCATGCATGTCAGTTCAGTCAGAGACCCAGTTGAGATCAAGTGATGGGACAATGTACTATCAGTTTCAAGAATATTCCATTGAGGATATCTCTTGCATGTAGAAGGAATTCATTCCTTGGAGATTGCGCAATTACGTTTGAGTTTGATGAGTTGTGTGAGAGGCCAATTCACACAGGTGGCAGCATTGGACCCCAAGAGAAACTGCGCAAGGAAAAAGGAGGCTTGGAGGGTTGAGGGAAGTCATATGTTGTGTCTATTCAGTCTGTGAGTTGTATTGTAGGATTGTACTCAGAGCTGGATAGCTTGTGAGCTAAAGCTTTGTGTAATCTGGACATATTTCCACTTGTATGATATTACGGAGATCGGGGTTTTTAGCTGAGGCTTTCCCTAGAGTATTCTTCTGTGTTCATGTGTGATTGCTCTCTCATTCTTAGTTATATGTGTTCTATTTGATCTTGCTCAAAATCGATTAAGCTTCCGCAAGTTTGTTGTAGAAGTAGATCTAGTATTTTGATTTAGTATATTGCATAATCTGTTGATCTATAGTGAGAAATTCTACCACATCTTCTCTTTTGAAGATGAGATGGCACCCCCAACTACAAAGACTGCTCGTAAAAGCTCAGGAAGTATTTCATTCGAGATCTATTAGTATGAGGAACCACCCATCTATGGAGACATGACTTGTAATATGAGTAAGATTACAAGGCTCTCCTGGTGCAACATCTATGAAGAGATCACCAAGCCGGACATGCCAGAAACCCAGGAAGATTTCTGAGTGTACCTGAATTTCAAGAGGTATAAACTCCACAGGATAGCGTCATACCCTCCTATCTTCCGATGTGCTGAAACTATCAATTGGGTCCTGCAGAACATAGATACAAATTCATGGATAGTCAAGGACCATACTGGCTCATCCTTAGCAGTGATATCTTCTGCTAATATTTCCACTTACTACAGGCTCCCTGAGAAGCAAGAGACCTTCAATACCTTGTGGCTCTCTGACTTTGTGACACCGAACAAAGACATCTAGAGGGAATGGTGGCAAGACCTATCTAAATTCTGGGTTAGAGCAGATCAAATGTACATGATAGAAGGGCTAAGAAAAGTTTACCAACTGATTACCACCATGATGTGCTACTTGTATGGAAAAGGAGACTATGACGTATTCCACATTACCTGGGTCCCTCTCATGTATGTTGTCACCACTCGTGGAAGAGTCTTCAACTGGGTGAGTATTTTGGTGTCGGCCCTAAGGACAAACATCATTTCAGTAAGGAATCCAGAGCCAAAGCAACCACTAGAATTCTACATGGCATCATACTTCCTAGATGTCGTTTGTGCAAGATGCCAGTTCGATAACTCGAGCTATAAATTGGATACATTAACAGCCAACCCCGTGCACCACAACTACAAAATCTTCTTGGACACCACCTATAAGGGTATGATAGATGTTATCTCCGAGTCTTTTATTGCCCCACTATACCAGCAATTATTCGAGGAAGAGCCCCTATGCATGTCGAAGAGGGCTATGGAAACTATTGTCAAGGTGGCACATTGGTTCCCCATCCAGGAAGGTATGTTCATCACAGTTTTTGGTGCCCATAAGGCCCTTCATGCTCTGCCTAGGTTTGTCATAGATAAAGTACTCCCGCGAGAAGTATGCCACCAGATGACGCAAGGGTTTTCACAGGTACTAAGCAAAGGAAAGAAGAAACCATGACTGACCTTGCCACTCGTCATCGGGGCATATGTAGTTGAGAACTTCACACAACTGGAAGTAGAAGATGAAGCTTTGAAGAGTAGTAACCTTGTAAACCTCAACTATCAGAGTTACGATCTTGATAAAGTCATGGCTACCCACTGCAAGAAAGAAACATTTAATTGGTCATATTCGTACGCCAGATAGGATCACGAAGACCGGGTAAAGAGTTGGTATAATGTTACTAGGGAACTCAACCCTAGTGAGCAACAGGAAAGAGGTGAGAAGCTCATTAAGCACTACTAGGAAAATGTCAATCTTCAAGAGAGAGCCTCCACCCTGAAGAAGAAACAACAGGAGACACAAAAATCCACCGGGAGATCTGAGAAGTAGAAAGAGAAAGAGGTCGCAGATATTCCAAGCAACCTAGAAATGGAAAACAATAACCAAACGCTGGAACAAAGGAATGACGCCCTGGAAAACAAGAAACAAGAACTCAAGAGGGAAAGGGAACAAGAGCTCAAGCAACCTCAAGAGTCTAGTGACCAGGGCTAGCTTGAAAAGAAGAGGTGACAGGAAGAGGAGGAAAAGAAGAAACAACTAGAAGAAAAGCAGTAGGAGGAGTGAAGGGCCCAGGAAGAAACAGAGAAGAAAAGGCAGCAAGAGGAACAAAAGGTCAAAGAGGAGAAAGAGAATAAGAGGCTAGAATAAGAGCTAAAGGCGAAAGAAGAAAAACTTAAGTAGGCCAAAGAGCTCAAGAGGCAACAACAG
Organism: Pinus taeda; assembly: GCA_000404065.3. NCBI lineage: Eukaryota > Viridiplantae > Streptophyta > Pinopsida > Pinales > Pinaceae > Pinus > Pinus taeda. The sequence goes on along the minus strand of APFE030464730.1, from coordinate 130,741 downwards.
CTAGCAGAACAAGAGAGGAAGCGACTGGAAGAAGAACTAAATAAGAGTAAGGAGGAAGAAAGGAGGAGAGTTGAACAGGGAGAGACTAGTTAGATGTCTGAACTAGACATGGAATAAGATGAACTACCCCCATTATATATTCCTCCTTCTACTCCCCTCATTGGAGGGCACCTTCCCTTACAAGATTTGGGCTTCTCGGAGGAGCAAGAAGAGGAATCCCTAAATCTCACTTAGCTCACCTTCGACCAAATCAACCTCAAAATCATGTAGGAAAGGAAGAAGTATTATGCTAGAAACTTAGCATATACCTTTTCAGTCACCACAGCCAAGGAGATTGTGCCTGACACCACTATGAATCTAGAGATGATAGCCTCGGTTGGGATGAATTTCGTAACCACCATAGAAAATAATGTGGTTTGGCTAAGAAAACAGATTACAGACCTTCAGAATAATTTTTACGTATAAGAACAAAGGGCCGCTAGAGCAGAGTAGGAGAGAAAGAGAGCAAAAGAAGAAAATGCAACCCTGAGTTTGATTCACTCAAGCACAATGAAATCATAGGCAGCAATCAAAGGAGAGACAGAGACCCTTAGGGAATCCATGACGATGGTCTATGAGGAGATGTAAAAGCCAAACCACATAGTGGCCCCAATCTTGGCTATACAAGCTCACACAAAAGAGAGGGTTTCGATGCTTAAGGAAGTTGTGGTTGCTCTAGATAGTATGCATGAGTGGTTCATCAAGTACCCAGAAGCACCAGCTGTAGTCCCAAAAAATGATTGGATCACCATGCAAAATTCCAAGGTTCAACTTTGCATCAATGTCAAGTCAAAAAACAAACTAGCCAAAGATATGGACAAGGTGTTAGCTTCATACATACACCTTTTCAGCAGTCTAGAGCCTATGATCCAAATTCATAGAGTGTCATCTACTGGGGAAGTCAGACATGTAAGGAGCAAGAAGATATCTCAAGAGAAGTGCAGGCCTTCATTGATACATATAAATAGGCATCCCTTGCAGAATATTTTCCCGTTACCAAAGAGAATATCATACGCTAGGTGGTGGAACCGGTCAGGATGTACACCAAATTGGTAACTTTGAGTAATTAGGTGAAGGCCAAAAGGACCACCCTCATACCAAATGCAATCGAATTTTGCACATCCATGATGAAGAGCAGTCGTAAATCACCCCATTACAACCAAGTACAAGCTATGGAACACATACCTAACACAGTAGCTCTTTTTTGGACATCCCTGAACTTATTATTGTTAAATTGATAGATTAGATTAACAACTTATTTTTGTGATTTTTGTTCATGAGTTCAATTGATCCCTCAATCCAACTTTATCTGAAGCAAGCTCAAATCATCTGAATGGCAGTGGGGCCTACATACCGGAAGAGATCCCTAAATCAAACAGTGCAGGGTCTAGTTGGGATCCTACACCAGGGAGATCCCATTTGTTGTTGGCATAGAATTCCAGCCCATCAATAGATTTGGCACTAGAAGGAGGGCCATGGTAGGTACTAATGCACACCCTTACACTGAAACTTCCCATCAAGCTAGTAACCAACCCCATCCCCACATGCCTCCTAAAATACCATATATTCCCCCTTACGGTCCAGCTTTCATGAGGCCCCACCAAGAAGTTTCCCAACCTCCCCCTCTTGAAGACGTCCCGAGTGGATAGGAACTCAATTAAATATGACACAAATTTCACTCTTTTGGGTATGGGATATGATCAAATATATCAACCTTGCAAAAAATAACATTAATTCGATTAAATACAACAAATATCGTTCCAATTATAAATTCTTAATGGAAAATTTTAGGTATATTGCAAATATAAATGGTTGATGGACAATTTTATGGATGTTGAAATTTTCTTTTGCTTTCCATTAGCTTAAAATGAAATTATAAAACATAGGTTGTGGTGTTGTAATGAAAGATAAAAAAGATATGGAAGTCTAGAGTAAGATTATGTTATTTACATATGTAAGTATTAATATGAAACTTTATGAAAGATGTATGATATATAAAGAAGTGATTTCGATAAAACCTTAAGATGGTGTTTATCATTAAGAATATGTTGAGAGTGTGTACTAATGTTAGTTACTTTTGTATTCATATTATATTTGTAAAAGGTATATAATTGTAAGATTAATGGAGACATGTATAACCTTAAAGTTTGATTATGTGTTAGTAGGGAGTTAATGTTTTCATGATAATGGTTTAGATTTAAAATAATTGATTATAAATATTTAATAAATAAGTTTTTTACTTATAAGGTGTTAGAATTCCAATAAAAGAGCTTTGAAATTTATAAGCTCATGTAGTATTTATTTTTTGCATGGTCAATCTTATTTTCTAGTTATTCCTAAAAGCTTCTATTGCTCTTATAAATTAGGTTGATGTACAACATATTTTTTTAATGAAGTAATTTTTTTGTTTTTCATTTGGTTTGATCTCTTTATGGAAGGTTGTTAGAATTTACATTCTAATATGTGGGTTTTTTAACACTCTTACACAATATTAGAGATTGATACAAGTCCCTTCTCATTTTTTGTTTTAGAGATATATTTTCTAATATGGATGGAAGTGACCTTTTTTTTTAGGTTGTTTAGATATAGTTTTCAATCTAGATCTAGTTTTTATAATTTCCTAGTGTTGCAAATCATTATTTGGTGTTGAGGCTCACTAACTTTTTGTGGTCCTCTAACCGCAAATCCTTAAAAGCGTGAGGGGTTTCTCTCTAATTAGGCTGAGGTGGGGATTGAATTACCCTATAATTTTCCACTCGTTATAGTGCCCATGATTTGTAAAACTTGACCTTGTATACCAAGACATTCAGATTCGAACTCATAATCATCAACTCTGTCAACTTAGTGCTAGGGCTAGGTCAAGTTCTCTGCCTACATGAACAAGAAAATCAATCATTGAAGAGAGTGAACCCATGAGGTGTAGATCAATTGGTTTGTTTGGGGCTTAGTCCTTACCAGGTCATAGGTTCAAATTTAAAGGGGAGGGGTTGAGTATATGAGACACTTTTGGGGGGAATTAAACTATCTCAGGGGGAATCTAAGCTCAACCGAGCTTCACACAATCTTTGTGATAACATCCCACTAGTGGGAAGATTATTCTTCCATCCAACATTGGGGTTGGCCTCAGCCTAGATTTAGCCTAGTTCTTAAAAAAACAAGGCAACTGGCATTAAATTTGTTCCCAATGGTTGAAATAGTCTTTGGGTACACATTCCAATATTAGAAAAATTATTTTATTTTCTAATTGTTATTCATTTCCCTGACCTACATATAGATCATGCTCAACATGTATAGATGTTGAGCGTTTTCCTTCATTCCACAAATCACGAGTTGACTTATTTCATTTATTGAGCATTCCTTTCATTGTTTGTTCAACACTCACTGTGCTCACTTCCTCATTATTTTGAGCAAGTGTTGCTCCTTTGTTGGTCCAGATCTATCCTCCATCAACTGGACAAACAAATGACCCAGCGAAGGATAATTCGAAGGTAACATATTTGTAATGATTGGACCTATGTATTCAGGGGTTGAAAACAAAAGTGATGGTAAGCTTGGTTTCAATAGAGAATTTTCATTTGAAACAATAAAAAAAATGACTATTTCAAAGGCTTCAGTGAAGCATCTTTGGGGTTGTCTTCGAAAGAGATAAGATGATCAAGAAATTCATCATATTTTTCATTCGGCCCCAGACATGTCTCGGAACTATGAAATCAATTTTCTCTTGAAATTTGTGATATGTTTCACATTAATTTAAGGTACAAGATATCCTAAAAAAAAAACTTTTTTTGAGCAAAATATTTGGTAAAAGTTATTGGAAAAATTCTTTTTACTGTGGTAAAAGAGATTTGGGAAAAAAAATTGAGCAATGTTTTTGCTAAGTAAATAGTATTAAATTGAAGTTGTTGTTTAAAAAAAGAGGGGAGGGTTTGATATTATGGCGGAGTTAAGGATGATATGGTTGCTTACTTCATATAATTTTATGGATAATAGAGTTGCTTACTTCATATAATTATCATACCTAGAAAAGGAAAATACAACGAATGTTACAATCCAAGGATTGTGGCAAACGTTAAGTGAAAACCAATCGGTTTTTACAAAGAAGTCAAAATATTTTCCTATAGGAATACACAATATGAAATGATGGGGTTGATTGGGTTGCATGTTTCAGATAACCTACTATTTCATTTTGAAGAGTATACCACTCCCAAACAAAGCTGAGATAAGCTAGCTTTTGCATTTTGAAGTGTCAACAAATTCCACATTTTAGAATTAGAAACTAAACAACCTTGGTACCTGATGAGCATGCCTCTATTGACAAATACCTTTCTCAATTTAGGTCATTGTTGTCCCAATTAAAAACACGTGGCAAGGAAGAAAAGGAAGCATAATGTATCATTTTTTAATCTTATCAAAACTAAAGGGTCATTTTCAAGTTTTCTCATCTACCTTCTAAGCAGCAAGGGATTCCCTTAGTGACTCATTGAAAATGCCTAGCTTTGAGACATTATGGGATCACGAGAACAATCTAAGCTCAAGCAACTAGATTTCCTCTCTAACTCTTTAAATGAGGTTGTGGTGGCTCATAACTCCAAAGGCTAGCACAAATCTCAATCTCAAAAAAAGAAAAATTATGCTCAAGCACATCAGTCTCCCTCCAAGCCTTAACATAATACTAAGTGTCAACCTCCATCTTCCAAGAAGGATGGATCCTCATCTGAGACAACAAAGTAACAAGAAAAGAAGAATACAAAATCAAATGAAACTTGCAACTTTTGTGGCAAATTTGGGCACACTGAAGAAAAATGTTGGCAAAGGTTGGATGTCTTAGATGATGCCATGAAGAAGCACAATATCTCAATAGGAAAAGGAGATGCTTTATAATCCCAAGCCCTAGGGAGATATATAGATAATTGGATACTTGTTTAAGGGGCATCACATCATGTGATTCATTGTCAAAAATTTCTTCCTTTTACATCGCATGATAGCATTTCACAAATTGCATTCGAGGACTCTACTCAAATTGAGGTTTTGGGGTCAATTACAATGTAGTTGACCAATGGGTGCGTTACTAATGTGCTCCTAGTCCTTGAGACCTATGCAAATTTATTATCCATCTATTAGATATGTCATTTTGTTGATGGGAAAATAGTGGAGATTTCTCCAAATTAGGTAGTTATTAGAGAACTACATGATCCAACAATTGTTATTACTATTGGATATGTTGATCATGCATTTAAATTATTTAAGGTTCATTCGATTTCGACCTTCCTCATTTTTTGTTTTAATATACTTGCCATGTTGATTCCTTGAGTAGGATTGTCATGAAATATGTAGCCATACAAATTATAGATATTTGCAACAAATGTTCACTCAAAATTTTGTTTCGGGTCTTCCAAAAGTTTCGTGTACTGATGGAGTGTGTTTCACTCTTGGAAAACAACACCAAGATCCATTTTCTAAAGGGAAAACCTTAAGGGAATAAACACCTATTGAGTTGGTGCATGGTGATTTAACGACCTTTTCAACTCCTCTTTTTTCAGGGGCCAAATGTGCACTAATATTTATTGATAATTTAGCATGGCACCCTTGGGTGTACTTCCTCAAGTGTAAGAGTTAAGTCTTTGCAACCTTTAATAACTTTAAATATTTTGTTGAGAGCAAATCTTCATGTTCCATTAAGAAGCTACACACGAATAAATGGGTGGGGGGGATATGTCAAAAAGGAATTTTGAAATTTCTGTAGAGAACATGGCATTCTTCATCAACACTATGCTCCCTACACTCAACAAAATGGTCTTGTTGAAAGAAAGAACTAAACAATCAAATAGATGGCTAATTTCATGATTCAATCCAAGAACTTGGCACCTATTTTCTAGGACGAAGCAAGTAATTATGCCAATTATATTCAAAATAGGATGCCTCAAAAGGTAGTTTAGAATATGACTCCAATGGAAGTTTGGGCACATGAGAATCTTGATATCTCTTTTTTTAGGGTATTTAGCAGTATTTCTTAGGAATTAAATCCAAATGAAAATAACAAAGTAATAGAAAAGAAGAGTTAGAAATTGATATTTATAGGTTAATGCGAGGACATAAAAAAATATTATCTCATTGATACTACCTCTAAGGAATTTTTTTTTTAAGAGATGTTCATTTTGATGAGAACAACAATATAGGATCCTCTTCCCCTCCTTCCTTATCTTTAGTTATTGATAATGGTTCTGATCATTGTAATGCTTTTATATATCTAGGAGAAGAAGAAAGTTCTAATAAAGGTCCTTAGCTAGAACAAAATGTATCATCAACATCATTAGAACCTGAGCAATTAAATTAGGAGTAGCCTATTCTAGATGAATCCTTGACGAGGAGCCATTGCAAGATAAAACATCTTGATAAATTTGGATATGATGAAACTAATTTTAGTTATCTAGCCTCAAATCAACCACAATCAAAATGAATCTCTCTTTTGGGTAATTCCATTTTGGAAGATCCACAATATTTTCTGATGCTATTGGAATCCCTCAGTGGGAAGCTGCCATGACAAATGAGTATTCTTCTTTGATGAAGAATCCTACTTGGGATCTTTCTCCTCTTCAAAAAGGACATAAGTTGGTCTGTTGCAAGTGGGTCTATAGAACCAAATATGTTGTAGATGGGTCTATTGAAAAACATAACACACGCCTTGTTTCCAAGGGATTTTCATAAGTTGAAGGAATTGACTATTTTGAGACTTTCACCCCTACTACCAAGATATATTCCATACATCGTGTGATTTATCTAGTTTCCTCCAAAGGATATTCAGTTTACCAGATGAATGTAAAGAGTACCTTTTTGCATGGAGATCTACACGAGGATATTTATATAGAGAATCCCCATAGTTTTGTAGTTGATCCTTCACTTGTTTGCAAGCTCCTACATTCCTTGTATGGTTTCAAACATGCTCTTAGAGTTTGGTATGATGAGATGGATAGTTTTATGCTTACTTCTAGGTTCAACCATTGTCATTATGATCCTACAATTTACACTCAGAGAGGGCTCTAATTTATTTATTATATTTTTGTATGTGGATGATTTGATCCTCATAGGGAGTTCTTCATCTATGATTAAAAATGTTATGGAAGCATTAATGGGATAGTTTGATATGTTAGATCTTGGTCTACTACATTAATTTCTTAGCTTACAAGTTCACCAGTCTTTAGAGGAATCTCCATCTTCCAACATAAATATTCCCTTGATTTACTTCAACATTTTGGCATGGTTAATTGTAAGCCTGCACCTACTCAACTTTTCAGTTTGGTGTTACTCTTTCCACTAGTTGCACCTCACCATAGTGGATCCTAAAATGTATTTCCAATTACTTGGATATCTACTCTATTTGACACACACCCGACTTGACATTGCTTATGCAGTCGTGTTGGATTCTAGATTCTATTAGGATCCTTATCAAAATCACTAGAAAGAAGCGAGCATATTTTGAGATATATTTAGGGAAATTCCAATTTTGGAATTTAGTCTATTGTTGTTTCTCTTGAGCTTGTGGTTTTCATAGCTTTTGACTAGGTTTGATAAGCGGATAATCAAAATTCCACCTTTGGATTTGATTTTTGTCTTGGTTCTTCTCCTTTTGCTTAGTCTTGCAAGAAATAGTTAGTGATTGCATTATCTATGGAAACAATTGAGTATTGAACTGCAAATCTCGCAAGTCAAGGAGTTCTTTGGTTGCAACAATTATTACTTGAGTTTGACATTAAAAAAGAACAACCTACACTTCTCTAGTGTCATAATTAAAGCGCAATAATTATTTATAGAAATCCCGTGGAACATAAATATCTCAAACACATTGAGATCCATATGCACTTCATTCATCAACTTATTCAAGATGGAATTCTTAACTTGGAATATGTACCTACTGAAGAAAAAGTAGTAGACATTTTCATAAATCCCTTGGCATCACTAATATTTCTCCAATTATGATAAATTCTTGGAGTAAAGGAAGTTATCCTTTCATGGTCATCTTGAGTCCTCCTTCCTTCACCTCTTCATTTTTTCTCTTCCTTTCTTTCTTTTATGTACTTTTTTTTTGGGGGGGGGTTGGGGGTAGGGGTAGGGGGGGGTTTACATGTTTTTTTCCTCTTTTTATGCTTATGAGAGATTGTACATGGATACTTAAATAGGCCTCATTGTGAGACCCATTCTTTGTTTTTTATATCATCCCTATGTTTCATTGATGGGGTGGGAGGGGGGCGGGTGTTAGAATTCCAATAAAAGAGCCTTGGAACTCGTAAGCTTACATAACATCCTTATCTGTTGCATTTCCATTCTTATCTTTTAGGAATAACTAGAAGCTTCCATTGCTCCTATAAATTAGGTTGGCATACATCTTTTTTCCTCAAGCAATAAATTATTTTCTTCATTTTTCATTTGGTTTGATCTCTTGGTAGAAGGTTGTTAAGATTTGCAATCTGAACTGTGGGTGTTTTTACACTCTTACATAAGGGAGTGGGACATGGGTGGGCTATGAGTTTCAAATGTTTTTATAAACCTTAATTTGGGTTAAGATTGACCTCATTATTTATAATTGGTGACAAAACAATAATTTTGATCTTTTGAGGGAGCATTTGTTTTGTGACCTAGATGAAGACTTTGTTGAATGAAAGGCGATTGGTACACAAATCAACACTTGTTATAGTAGAATGTTGAAAAATATAGCTTCTTGTTATGGGACAAGTAGTCTTGTGAAGCTAGGGTTTAGAGGTATTACAGGTCTAACCCATTCAATGTGTAAAATTCATTTGTGACACTACCATATTGTTTTAGTATCCTCGTGATTGAGAAATAGTTAATCTTGTGTCTTAAATATGGATCCATGTATCATTTAATGCACACTAGAATATACTGATCTAATTGTAGTGTATATTTAACCCTATTTGGGTTTTATCTAATATAATCCTGATGTCACACCCTTTTTTGTGCCATTTTCTTATTGTCTATTGTGCAATTATTTCATTGGGTTGATATTTGCACTTAATATTTGTAGTCCCCTAAATTATGTGGTAGTTTATAATTTTATCATATAAGGTGACAATGCATTGTCTTATCCTCCTACATACATGATATTATGATTGTATTTCTAACCACCAAAACTAGTCTCCATGCATGGAACTCCTCTCAATCTTATTAATCTGACACAACCACTTCTCTTTTACGAGTGAAACCATGAAGGAATGCCATATCTTTTGGTGGGAGAAAGGCATGAGATTGGCTCACTAGACTCAAGATCAAGAATTTGGCCAAAATCAACACTTGATGAAGTGGTGATTAAACACTTTATAAAGGGTTTGAAAACCACCAAAAGAAGGAAAATAAACTACTAGTAAACTCTCTACATGGCTCTTTAAAATTCTCTACCAAGGTTTTATAAACCTTGGATCAATGTATTTTAATCATTCAATGATGACACATGTTCAATCAAGTATTTAGAAGTCAACAAACCTACCCCATTTTTGCAAGATTGTTAGGTAGCTACAACTTTCAAAAAATCAAAACCCTTCAAATGTTCCATTTCAAGTGGTGGACTTAATATATAAACCAAATTAATAAGGAAACAAATGGAAGTATACTATTCAAAAAATAATATTTTTACTTTTGACTTTTTATAAATAAGAGAGAAATCGGGGTGGAGGCGAGCGGGGAAGAGCGAAGAACAACTAGGGTCGAATTTGTGCAAGCGTTGTTCTCTATGGCAGGGCGGGGAGGAGGGAGCTCTACTCCCTCCTACAAGCAAGCGGTTACCAGCTGTGGTAAGAAGCCACTGGAGGAAGTCAAAAAAAATGACGAGGTGAAGGAGAGCAGGGAAGAAGGGAAGGATAGAGACAAACATTGTGAGAATCAAAGCACTAGAGACAAAGAATAAAATATCAAGGAAAAGGGGGCGAAAACCAATGCTCAGAGTGGTCCTTGCAAGCCTAAATATGAGGCTACACCTAGGGTGGTCCTGAATGATCCTGCATTGCAGGCACACAGGGACCACATGGGCACTTATGCTATTATTTGTAAATTCATGGGAGTATGGCCCACTGAAAAGGCTTTACAGACATGGATTGAATATCATTGGAAACCTAAAGGGAGCATTGACCTACATCTGGGGTCAAAAGGATTCTTCACAGTGGTCTTCACCAACATTGAGGATAAAGACAGAGTGTTTGAAGGAGGGCCCTACTTCTATGCAGCTGCTGGCCTCTATATGAGGCCATGGATGATGAACTTTGTCCCGGAGCGAGAGACTTTCACTTCAGTACCGGTTTGGGTAAGACTTTACTCCCTTCCTCTTGATTACTGGAAACTAGAATCGTTAACAGCTATAGGGAATAAACTGGGACGTTTTGTCAAAGCTTCAGAAGCGACTAGAAGAGGAAAATATACTTCCTTCGCACGAATCTGTGTGGAAATGGATCTCTCCAGAGCTCTACCAGATGAGTTGATCTTGGAAGTTCTAGATGAAGAATGGGTGCAAATAGTAGATTACGAACATCTTCCATTTAGATGTCACAAATGTCATGAGCATGGGCACCTGTTCAGAGATTGCCCTCTCAGTAAAATTGAGAATAGAAGCAAAGATTATACTATGACAGATACGAAGAGTTTTCAAAAAGTGAGTCACAGAGGAAAAGGCGGCAAAAGGGGTCTTAGGCAACATCAAACCAAAGGGTCTCAAGTAATGCTGAATAGATTCCAGGTGCTTGAGGAGGAAGAAGAGACGATTAAAGCAGATCAAGGATTAGAGGTAAATCCAGAAAATAAGGAGGTAGAGGAGATCAAAGACCAACCAAAGTACAATAACATACAGAACAAGGCCATGATGAGCGATGTAGAACTGGATATGGACCAGGAAATCACCCAAAGTGAGATGGAAATGGATGATCAGGAGCTGCAGGATATTTTAGATAGAGAACACCTAGAATTAAAAGGATTCTTGAAACAGGGAACCATGGAAGGGTTAGATTCGTTACCTCAAGAAGAGTTCTCTAGAGTACAACAGTTGTACTTATGGAAAACCAAGGCTGGTGGGGAGGAACGGCAAGGCAACGATGGGGTGAAATCTTCAAAAAACACACATGGATTAGCATCTCGAGGCCCTGGAAAGAAAAGAGGAAGAAAAAATCAGAATGAGCTACTGATGGAGTGTGGAAAGCTAATGATAGACTCGGGTAAGATGAAAGACCTAACCAATTACCCTTTCACTAATCTTTAATGATGAAGTTTACTTCTTGGAATGTCAGGGGTCTAGGTAGTAAAAGGAAGCAAAGATTACTTAGTAACAAGATGAAACAAGAAGCTCCGGATATCATTTTTGTCCAGGAAACTAAATGTCCCATACAAAAAATTAAAGATCTTCATAATAATTGGCTTAGTCATTTTGAGTTTCTAGAAGTCAAGGCATAAAATGCAACAGGTGGTATTCTGACTCTTTGGAATTCCCTCAAGATTGGCATAATTAATGCTGAAACTTCCAAAAATTATCTTTCATTGGTCATATAGCCTAATGGGGATAGGGAGATCTATCTGGTAACGAATGTCTATGGCCCTCAGAGAATGAATGACAAATTGAGCTTCCTTAATTCTCTTATGGATCTTAGAGATAGATATGCTGGGATTCCATGGATTTTGGGTGGTGGCTTCAACATGATCAAATCACTATCAGAGAAAAAAGGGGGCACCAGAGCTCTCACCAAAGATGCTTTAGCTTTTCAATAATTTTTGGACACTTCAAATCTGGTCAACATTGATACAAGTAATGGACTCTTTACTTGGAATAATAGGAGAGGAGGGGGGTCTTTGGTAGCCTCAAATTTAGATCGATTCACTCTTTCAGAGGACCTTATTCTCAATGATTTTGGTATGGGAGCAAGGATTCTTCCCTTTGGAGGTTCGGATCACTGGCCAATTCAACTAGAGATCAGGGCATTGGTACTCCTAGGAATAGACCTTTCAAATTTGAGAACATCTGGCTCACCCATCCTAATTTTATCAACAACATTTCAGGTTGGTGGTCTGAGGATTTGCATATTCAGGGCACAAGTATGTTCATTCTTCACAAAAGACTAAAACACATAAAACTCAGGCTCAAAGAATGGAACAAGAGAGAATTTGGCAACATTTTTGAAGGTAAAAAAGCTGTTGAAAACAAATTGCAGATACTCAAACAATCCATCATCGAGGTTGACTTTGATTCAATCAACAATATTAGAGCTACCACTCTTCAGCATGAGTGGGAGAACTTATGCAAAGAAGAGGAAATTTTCTGGAGACAAAAATCTAGAGTGCAATGGTTAAAGGAAGGGGAAAGAAATACCAGATTTTTCCACAGATCAACCTTGGCTAACCAGGATCATAATAGAATCTCCTCAATTAAGGATGAGGAAGGGCAACTTGTCAGTACCCATGAAGAAATTGAAGCGGTTTTAGCTCAACACTTTAGGGGGATTGCACAGGAAAATATTCCAAACAAATAGCCTTTCATTAAGAATATAATAAGACATATACCAAGACTAGTGTCCAGAGAGGAAAATCTTAACTTCAACCGGCCAGTTACTGAAGAATAAATCAGTAAAGTCATCAAGGAAATGCAGAATGGTAAAGCACTGGGTCCTGATGGTTTTAATGTGGACTTCTTTAAAGCTTGCTGGAATATTGTAAAACATGACATGTTGAAGGTGGTTGAAGATACCACGAGGAATAGAACTATTCTGAAAGCACTCAAAACCTCCTTCATTTCATTGATCCCTAAACAAGATAATGCTCTTACTCCAGATAAGTTTCGACCCATAGCATTGTGCAATGTGGTTTACAAGATTATATCCAAGGTTGTAGCTAACAGACTCAAACCTCTTCTCCCCACCCTTGTTTCTAGGGAGCAATTTGGTCATGTAGAAGGTAGACAAATTCTCAATAACATCATTCAGGCACAGGAAGTGGTGCACTCACTGACTAGCAACAGGAAGGCGGGGATTTTCATGCAGCTGGACATAGCTAAAGCCTATGAGAAGTTACACTGGACCTACATAAGGAGGGTTCTTATAGCTTTTGGGTTTGATCATAATTGGGTTAGATGGGCCATGGCTTTGATAACCTCTTAAAGTTTTTCAATTTTGGTAAATGGCTCTCCCTCCGAGATTTTTATTCCCACAAGAGGCCTTAGGTAGGGATATCCACTCTCTCCCTTTCTCTTTATTCTCATGATGGAAGGACTTGGTAGGTCGATTAAGCAAGCAAAAGCCAAAGGCAAAATCAAGGGCCTTCAACTGTGTGAGAATGGACAAACCTTGACTCATCAACAATTTGTGGATGATACCATGTTGCAAGGGGTTCCTACAGTCAAGGAAGCTTGGGCTTACAAACAACTTCAAAATGAATTTGGTTTAGCCACAGGAATGGAGGTTAACCTTTTCAAATCTAAAATATTTTTCTTTAATACTGATATTGCTATCCAAAGGAACATCTCCAGAATTATAGGTTTTCAAAGAGATTCTCTTCCTTCGAAATATTTGGGAGTCCCCCTTACTGCTAAACCTCTTCATAAAAGTATATAGGAACCAATGATTAATAAGATGTAGGATAAAATCGGGAATTGGACCTTTAGATCTTTAAAATTAGCTGGCATATTGGTGCTTACAAAGGCTGTTTTACAATCTATCCCAGCTTTTATGCTTCCGGCATTCCCTGTTCCAAAAGGAGTCTTACAACAATTCAGATCCATTCAAAGAGACTTTCTTTGGGGGAAAGGGGAGGAAAAAAGTAAATGGGCCTTAGTGGCTTGGGAAAAGATTTGTAAACCTAAAGTCAAGGAGGACTGGGTTTGGATGATCCAAAGGTTCTAAGCAGGGCTTTAGGAGCTAAATTATGGTGGAGATGGGTAAAAGAACCCAATGCCCAGTGGGCTAGTATATGGAGAGAGAAATATGCCAGCACTTGGGATAAAAAGGATCTCATAAGGATGTCTGGCAATATAAAGGGCTCTTACATCTGGAATAAGGCCTAGGAGAACAGAGGCTTAGTTCAAAGGAATAGCTTCTGGGAAATCAGAGAGGGGTACTTGGCACTTATTTGGGAATATAAATGGCAACAAGAACCAATACTGCTAAATGAGTAATTTCTGGACCTAAAAAAAGAGACAGATATCAAGGGGCTATCACAGGTCAAAGATTTTTGGGACCAAAATAATAATGTAAGTAAGTGGAGGAAGTGGAGGAATATGTCTTATGGGGAAGATAACCCCTTGAAAACTAAAGTTGAAGCTCTCATGAGGACATTGGAACAAAGGAAGATCTTAGTAACAAGGGGGCATGACCAATTGAGGTGGGGCAACAATAATAAGGGCACCTTCAATCTGAAGGAGGCTAAGCGCAAACTCCTAGATTTGGTCTCTTTGGTTCTGGATAGAGTTTGGCAGGATCTATGGAGGCATCAAGGATGGATGAAGATTAAACTCTTCATGTGGCTTGTCTATCATAAGAGAATTCTGACTTGGGATAATATAAGCAAAAGGGGTGTGCAGGGGCCTTCCATATGCCAGCTCTGTGATGCCCAAGAAGAAACTATGGAACACCTTGTCAATAATTGTAACTTTACTTCTAGTTTATGGGATTATTTTGCTAACATCTTCCAAAGGAGTGACAGGGACAGAGGGTGCATCTTCAACACCTTAACTAGATGGGAAAATAATTACTCAGATAATGCTATGCTCGGTGCAACTTGGGCTCTAACAGCTAGCTTCATTATTTGGAATGTCTGGAAAGAAAGGAATCAGATAATTTTAAAAAATGAGAAGAGATCCCTTCAGTGTCTTTTAAAGCTAACTTTGTCTCAGCTTAAAGAGATAGTGAGCACCATAGTCTAGAATTCCCCTATTCTTCCACCATCAGAAGCTGACTTGAGGGTTCTGGGGCTGTCAGCAATGCAGGGGCTTTTGACGCAGGGCTCGGACAGAAGAATTTTTGCTAGGGTCTCTAAACAGGAATTTTGGCATCCTCCCCCTATAGGCTTCCTGAAGTTTAACATAGATGGGGCATCTAAAGGCAACCCGGGCAATGCGGGCTTTGGAGGGGTGTTAAGGGATGTTAATGGAAATATCCTTTCCATCTTCCATGGACATTTAGGCAGGGCTAAGAACAACATGGCAGAAGCCATGGCTATGGAGCAGTGCTTAGATCTCCTGGTGCAGGATAATCGGTAGAATGTAATTATCGAAGCAGACTCTGAAATAATTATAAACTCTGTTAAAAAAATCAGTTGGGGCTCGGATCCGGAGAGGGTTATAAATCACTGGAGGCTAATCCAAGTATTTCAAAGGATCCAGTTCCACCTCAGAGACCTACGCACGGTTAGTTTTAACCACGTTCGAAGGCAGGCCCATAAACTTGTTGATTTATTGGCTAATCAAGGGGTGAAATGTTCCATGTACAGGGTGACGTTGGGAGGGCATAAGCGGACTCAGGATAGTTTCATGGACCAGTGCAACATCCAAGCTATCGAGGATATGATGGTGTACCAGACCAAAACTATGGAAGCTCTAGCCTACAATGTGGTTGAATTATGAGGTGCTTTTTCCTCTTTTCTCATTTTTTCTCATGTTGCTGGGGGGCGTTTGCTCAACTGGTTGGAGGGAAGGGTTGGTACGACCCTCAGGATCACTTATGGTGGCAATAGCGATAGTGGTAGCGGATGGAATCCGGAGTTCAACGACGTCCTGTACGTTCCTTTTTTGCCGTCAAAGGTTGTTAATCCGCTATATCGGGGGCTTCACAGGTGGGAAGTGGTTTTCAATTTTTGGGAGCGATCATACTCCTCGGTCGACACGTGGTAGTGGGGCGGTTTTGGTTTCCACCTTTATCGGGCGTTAAACAACAGTTGTTTTGTTCGGGCCGATATGCTCCTCCGCCGTAGGATCTGGCCTGACGGATCTACGGTGATGATTTGTCAGTTTGGTCAGTGGGGCCACAAGGTTAAAGGGCAGATGTCTAGGCGAGCATTACATTCCTACACCGTTGGATCAATTTGGGTGGATCAACGGGTAGGAACAGGCGCGCTCATTAGTGCTTCCAAAAGGATTTGGCGGGAGCCTTGGTTCTGCATGATCATCCAATGCAGTTGGTGGGAGCTAGATTTAATAGTCTTGGCGATATTCCTTTGTGTTAAGATACTCGTTGCCCTCTTGGGGGTGTAGTGTTGTGGGTTAGGATTGGAATTTTTATACCTAACCAGCTACCCTAGGGGATCTTGAAAGTAGTGCTGGTCTAAGATCCATGTTTCCTTATGGATAGCTGTATGATATGTAAATTAATTTTCTGTTTTAATGAATATGAAAGTATGACTCTTGCTTTAGTAAAAAAAATAAATAAGAGAGAAATCAATTAAGAAAGAAGAAAATATGTAAATATGATTTAAAATTTAATTAATCAAAATATAGAAATTATTATAAAATAAATTTTATGAAATAAATTATATTACATGTATATGCTACCACGAAATGTATTATTAAAGCATTGCTTATATAAAAATAATCAAATCAAAACTCATTAAAGTAACCATAATATATGTATTATTAAAGCATTGCTTATATAAAAATAATCAAATCAAAACTCATTAAAGTAACCATAATATATATATGATAATTTTTTTTTCAAAATTATACATTTAACATTGAAATATTATTTATAACAAAATTCATTTGTTATATAATTTATAAATTTGAAAGAAAAATATATATTATCTATAATTTTTCAAAAATTATTTTAATTTAAAATATTTAATTTTAACAATTTAAAAATCTAAAATTCCGATTACCATAATTCAATAAAAATATATATATATAACACACTTTCATAATTTCATCCTTATTTACAAGTAAATTATGAAAAAGATTTCTTATTCACATTGGAAAATGATAAAATCAAAATCCAATATTTCCTTTCATACAATAAAAAAAAATATAACATACCTCCATAAACATATCTTTATATGTAAATTATAAAAAAATCTTAATATCACATCACAATACCTCCATAAACATATCTTTATATATAAGTTATAAAAAAATCTTGATATCACATTATAAAAAAATCTTGATATCACATGACAGTCAAAATCCAAGACATGACTGCACTTTATTAAATGCCAATGACTCAATTTAAATCTTTTACAAGAAGGAAAAAAGATGTATTATGAATGCATTTTCCATACTAAGTCTTACAACACATACCCTTTTGCATTATGCAACATCACTTCATTCAACAATACAAACTATCTTGCACTTCACTCAACGTCACTTAAAGTTGCACATGAACTTGAAACATATTGTCATTACAAGCTATCTTGACAATGAAGCAACAAGCTATCTTTCTTGCAGTTCACTCAACCATACAAACTATCTTGCACTTCACTCAAAGTCACTTAAAGTTGCACATGAACCTGAAACATAATGTCATTACAATCTATCTTGACAATGAAGCAACAAAGTGTTTGAAACGTATTTGACTTCTCCTCTTCCATGCTTGTGATATTGTGATGATGTTCACAGGTCTATTAATGGTTACAGTTGAGGGTGAAGTTTTATTTGGGTTATTTTAAAATTTCAATGTTTATATTTCAATAATTTAAATATATATATATTAAATTATTGTTAATTTATTTCAATTAGTAATGATGGTTTTGCATTTGATAGGCTTTTAACAATACAAAATTTTATTTAATACAATGTGGTGACTTTTGGTTTTATTTTTGAAAAGGTTTTTTGATATTTTGTATTTTTTTTTAATATTGACATTTTTGTTTATAAAGATGGAAACTTCAAAGGATTACATGTTCGACATTTCCCATTCAATTCAAGGGGTGGTTTGTGAGTTAAAACGTTATTTGGAACTTTTCAAACTTTTCTATTTCAAATGTTTTAGCGAAGATCTCCACAATTTGGTCATTTGTGGAACAATCTCAAATGAATAGTATTGACATCTACATGATATCAAATCGAATGATACTTTGACATATTGATGTGTTTAGTTCAATCATGGAATCTAGGATTCTTGGCAAACTTGATTGCATAAGTATTGTCAACTAGAGGAGGAGTATAATTCACTTGTTTGTCTTGTAAGTCTCTAAGTATTTTTTGGAGTCACACAATCTCCTTTGTTGCTTCAACAACTGTTACACATTCTTCCTTTGTTGTGGAATCTGTTGGAATTGACTTTTTATGCGAACTCTAGGAGAGAGAGCCATTGATCCAAGACTCATGAAATAAGCCAATGTCAATAGTTCATTTTCTTTGTCCCCAACAAAATTTGAATTAGAATATACAATCACATTGAAGACATCTAACTTAAATATTCCCCAATCTTTAGAGGAATCTCCATCTTCCAACATAAATATTCCCTTGATTTACTTCAACATTTTGGCATGGTTAATTGTAAGCCTGCACCTACTCAACTTTTCAGTTTGGTGTTACTCTTACCACTATTTGCACCTCACCCTAGGTGGATCCTAAAATGTATTTCCAATTACTTGGATATCTACTCTATTCGACACACACCCGACTTGACATTTCTTATGCAGTTGTGTTGGATTCTAGATTCTATCAGGATCCTTATCAGAATCACTAGAAAGAAGCGGGCATATTTTGAGAATATTTAGGGAAATTCCAATTTTGGAATTTAGTATATTGTTTTTTCTCTTGAGCTTGTGGTTTTCATAGATTTTGACTAGGTTTGATAAGTGGATAATCAAAATTCCACCTTTGGATTTGATTTTTGTCTTGGTTCTTCTCCTTTTGCTTAGTCTTGCAAGAAATAATTAGTGATTGCATTATCTATGGCAACAATTGAGTATTGAACTACAAATCTCGCAAGTCAAGGAGTTCTTTGGTTGCAACAATTATTACTTGAGTTTGACATTAAAAAAGAACAACCTACACTTCTCTAGTGTCATAATTAAAGTGCAATGATTATTTATAGAAATCCCGTGGAACATCAATAGACCAAACACATTGAGATCCATAAGCACTTCATTCATCAACTTATTCAAGATGGCATTCTTAACTTGGAATATGTACCTACTGAAGAAAAAGTAGCAGATATTTTCTTAAATCCCTTGGCATCACTAATATTTCTCCAATTATGATAAATTCTTGGAGTAAAGGAAGTTATCCTTTCATGGTCATCTTGAGTCCTCCTTCCTTCACCTCTTCGTTTTTTCTCTTCCTTTCTTTCTTTTATGTACTTTTTTTTTTTTTGGGAGGGAGTGGGGGGGTTTACATGTTTTTTTTTTTCTCTTTCTATGCTTATGAGAGATTATACATGGATACTTAAATAGGCCTCATCGTGAGACCCATTCTTTGTTTTTTATATCATCCCTATGTTTCACTGATGGGATGGAGGGGGGGCGGGCGTTAGAGTTCCAATAAAAGAGCCTTGGAACTCGTAAGCTTACATGACATCCTTATCTGCTGCATTTCCATTCATATCTTTTAGGAATAACTACAAGCTTCCATTGCTCCTATAAATTAGGTTGGCGTACATCTTTTTTCCTCAAGCAATAAATTATTTTCTTCATTTTTCATTTGGTTCGATCTCTTGGTAGAAGGTTGTTAAGATTTGCAATCTGAAATGTGGGTGTTTTTACACTCTTACATAAGGGAGCGTGACATGGGTGGGCTATGAGTTTCAAATGTTTTTATAAACCTTAATTTGGGTTAAGAGTGACCACATTATTTATAATTGATGACAAAACAATAGTTTTGATCTTTTGAGGGAGCATTTGTTTTGTGACCTAGATGAAGACTTTGTTGAATGAAAGGCGATTGGTACACAAATCAACACTTGTTATAGTAGAATGTTGAAAATATAGCTTCTTGTTATGGGACAAGTAGTCTTGTGAAGCTAGGGTTTAGAGGTATTACAGGTCTAACCCATTCAATGTGTAAAATTCATTTGTGACACTACCATATTGTTTTAGTATCCTCGTGATTGAGAAATAGTTAATCTTGTGTCTTAAATATGGATCCATATATCATTTAATGCACACTAGAATATATTGGTCTAATTGTAGTGTATATTTACCCTATTTGGGTTTTATCTAATATAATCCTAATGTCACACCCTTTTTTGTGCCATTTTCTTATTGTCTATTGTGCAATTATTTCATTGGGGGTATATTTGCACTTAATATTTGTAGTCCCCTAAATTATGTGGTAGTTTATAATTTTATCATATAAGGTGACAATGCATTGTCTTATCCTCCTACATACATGATATAATGATTGTTTTTCTAACTACCAAAAATAGTCTCCATGCATGGAACTCCTCTCAATCTTATTAATCTGACACAACCATTTCTCTTTTATGGGTGAAACCATGAATGAATGCCATATCTTTTGGTGGGAGAAAGGCATGAGATTGGCTCACTAAACTCCAGATCAAGCATTTGGCCAAAATCAACACTTGATGAAGTGGTGATTAAACACTTGATAAAGGGTTTGAAAACCACCAAAAGAAGGAAAATAAACAACTAGTAAAGTTTCTACATGACTCTTTAAAATTCTCTACCAACGTTTTATAAACCTTGGATCAATGTATTTTAATCATTCAATGATGACACATGTTCAATCAAGTATTTAGAAGTCAACAAACCTACCCATTTTTGCAAGATTGTTAGGTAGCTACAACTTTCAAAAAATCAAAACCCTTCAAATGTTCCATTTCAAGTGGTGGATTTAATACAAGTGGATTTATCATTAAATTATCTTTCCAATGTCATAAGATTTCCTTAAAGAATAAAACTTATACAAAATGTTTTTTTCTTAATTGAAGACACAATATAAATTATAATTAATTAATCAATCAATCAATCAAAAAATATAATTAATTAATTAATTAATTAATCAATCAATTTTATATATAAACCAATTAATAAGGAAACAAATGGAAGTTTACTATTCAAAAATAATATTTTACTTTTGACTTTATATAAATAAGAGAGAAATCAATTAAGAAAAAGAAAATATTAAATTGATTTAAACTTTAATTAATCAAATATAGAAATATTATACAATAAATTTTTATGAGATAAATTATATTACATGTATATGCTACCACGTAATGTATTATTAAAGCATTGCTTATATAAAAATAATCCACTCAAAACTCATTAAAGTAACCATAATATATATATGATAAGATTTTTTTTCAAAATTATACATTTACATTGAAATATTTATTTTAACAAAATTCATTTACTATATAATTATATCTGAAAGAAAAATATATAATTAGTTAATTTTTTCAACAATTATTTTAATTTAAAATATTTAATTTTAACAATTTAAAAACCTAAAATTCCGATTACTATAATTAAATAAAAAAAATATAACACACCTTCATAATTTCATCCTTATTTACAAATAAATTATAAAAAGATTTCTTATTCAGATTGAAAAATGATAAAATCAAAATCCAATATTTCCTTTCATACAATAAAAAAATATAACATACCTTCATAAACATATCCTTATATGTAAATTATAAAAAAATCTTAATATCACATCACAATACCTCCATAAACATATCCTTATATTTAAATTATAAAAAAATCTTGATATCACATCATAAAATGACAGTGAAAATCCAATTTTCACTGACAAACATTAAATGCCAATGACTCAATTTAAATCTTTTACAATTATTATGAATGCATTTTCCATATTAAGTCTTACAACACATACCCTTTCGCATCATACAACATCACTTCATTCAAAAATACAAACTATCTTGCACTTCACTCAACGTGGCTTAAAGTTGCACATGAACCTGAAACATAACGTCATTACGAAACGTATTTGAAACGTATTTGACTTCTCCTCTTCCATGCTTGTGATGTTGTGATGATGTTCACAGGTCTATTAATGGTTACAGTTGAGGGTGGAGTTTTATTTGGGTTATTTTAAAATTTCAATATTTATATTTCAATTATATATATATATAATAAAATTATTGTTGATTTATTTCAATTAATAATAATTGTTTTGGATTGATATGTTTTTAATAATACAAAATTTTTATTTAATACAATGTGGTGACTCTTGGTTTTATTTTTGAAAAGGTTTGTTGATTTTTGTATTTTTTTTTTTAATATTGACATTTTTATTTATAAAGATGGAAACTTCAAAGGATTACATGTTTGACATTCCCCATTTAAGTCAAGGGGGTGTTTGTGAGTTAAAACACTATTTAGAACTTTTCAAACTTTTTTATTTCAAATGTTTTAGCGAAGATCTCCACAATTTGGTCATTTGTGGAACAATCTCAAATGAATAGTATTGACATCTACATGATATCAAATCGAATGATGCTTTGACATATTGATGTGTTTAGTTCAATCATGGAATCTAGGATTCTTGGCAAACTTGATTGCATAAGTATTGTCAACTAGAGGAGTATAATTCACTTGTTTGTCTTGTAAGTCTCTAAGTATTTTCTGGAGCCACACAATCTCCTTCGTTGCTTCAACAATTGCTAGACATTCTTCCTTTGTTGTGAAATCTGTTGGAATTGACTTTTTATGCGAACTCTAGGAGAGAGAGCCATTGATCCAAGACTCATGAAATAACCCAATGCTGATAGTTCATTTTCTTTGTCCCCAACAAAATTTGAATCAGAATATACAATTGCGTTGAAGTCATCTAACTTAAAATACTTGAGTATAAGATCTCGAGTTCCCTTCAAATATTTCGGAAATCTTTTTGTAGTGGGCCAATGTCCTTTAGAATGCTTTCGCATGAACTTGGAAAGAATCCAAACAACAAATGAAATTTATCTAGTTTAGTAGTGGTCAGGTAGACAACACTTCTTCCACATTTTCTTTTACTTGGTTGCATCCTCAAATATGTTTCCTTCTTTTGATGTGAGCTTCAAATTCTCGTCTATCAAAGTAGATAGTGGGTTTCATTCAACGATGCCAAACCTATTAAAACAATTCTCTAGTTTAATTCTTTTGGGAGATGAATATGTTTTCAATGTCGAGTGACTTCAATGCCTAAGTAGTAATCAATATATCCCAAATCTCTCAGCCCAAAGTCCTTCTTCAACTCTTTCTTTATGGGTGCAATATAGTTCTCATTGTTCCCTCTCATCAACACATTATCTACATACACTACAAAATATACAACATTTTTTCAAACTTTCTAAACAAATAGATATTCATCATCAAGATTAATAAAGTGCTTGGAACTAAATTTCAAAAGATGCTCAATTAAATTTTTATACAAGGATTACGGTGCTTGTTTTAGGTTGTATAAGGATTTGATTATTATACATACTTTATGTTATTCTCTCTTCACAACAAAGCCCTCTGATTGAGACATTAATGCATTATTTTTGAAGTACCCATTCAAGAAACCAATCTCCACACCCATTTAATGGAATTTCCATTCGTTATGTGCCTCCAAGGCAATGAGAGTCCAAATGGTGGCTCATTTTGTTGGAGGGGGGATTTTTTTCCTCATAATCAACTCCTCTCTATGCAAATCCTTTTTCCATGAGTTTGGCCGAGTCATTTGATTTGTACTTATTCCTATAGACCCACTTACTTCCAATTGGTTTGGTTTCGAATGGAGGATCCACCAATTTCCATGACCCATTTTTTGATGAGAGCATCATACTCCTACATTTCTTTTTTCCACTCATCATGAGTAGTTGTTTCTTCAAAGGAAGTTGGTTCAAAATTAGTAAATAAATCTAATTTACAATCATATGAAACATCCATATCATTTACATCACCTAGATATGAATTATCTACATCACCTCTTCTTGTTTGGTGGAACCTCTAATTGTTGTTTTTCCAACCTCATTAGGATGAACACTTTCAATTGATTTGATGAGCCACTTTAGTGGACCTTTTTGAGATGGTCTATGTTACTTTTGGTTGAGATAGTACTACATCAAGATTCAACCTTGCAATTCTCTTAATTAGATCACACAAAGGATCTTCCTAATCCAATGTAAGGGCCATAACTTCATGGGGGGGATGTTACATCAAAGGGAGATTCCAAAGATTCATCCAAGATATGGACCCCTTATCTTGGATGAATCTCATTATCAAATTCATGATATGTATTTACTTGAGTGAAGCTATCCAAACGATCAAGCCGCCATTCAACAATGTTATCGGTCTTGGAAGATTCAAGAAAAATTACATCTCTAGAAAGAATAAGTTTCTTCTTTATCTCATTGTAAATATGGTACACTTTAGTGATATTTGAATACCCCAATAAAATGCTCTCTTGAATCCTTGCATCAAACTTGTTTATATTCTTCTTAGCAATCAAGGCATAGCAGGTGGCACCAAAGACCCTAATACACCCTACTAACCACGTTTTGTAAGGAGTATTATTCTTAAGAGAATGAGATATACATCTATTTTTCACACATACTACACATAGAAATGCATCATCCCAAAACATCAACCTTACATTTTTGAAAAGCATCATGGAGCGAGCCATATTTAAGATAGTCCTATTCATTCTTTCAACGATACCATTTTGTTGAGGATTTTATAGAATTATGGTTTGATTATGAATTCCATGTTGGAGAAGATAGTTTTCAAATTTATTATATGTATATTCTCTTCCATTATTAGGGCGAAGATAAAAAACTTGTGATTGTGCTTCATTTTTAATCCATAAATGAAAATTTCTAAAAGTTTCAAAATATTGAGATTTATTTTTTGACAATTACACCCCACACATCCTACTATAATCATCTCTTGGACATTGGATAAACCAATGCTCCCCATGTTTTTTACGACATGGGTTTAACCACCTCTCGTGGATTCGTTGACTCTGGAAATGCATCTGTTTACTAATGCCTACGGGTTTTGGTGTAACGACAATCATGATTCCAACAAATGGTATCAAAGCCAAAGGTCTCGACTTTGGATCACATTCGGCTCATGCTGGGGGAATATTGTTGGAATTGGATAAACCAACGCTCCTCATGTGTTTCACGCACGTTTCACGACATGTGCTTAGCCTCCTCTCATGGATCTGTTAACTCTCGTGATGCATCCATTTACTAATGTCTGCGGGTTTTAGTGTAACAAAAATCGTGATTCGAACATAATCAATAAAAGTCATCATATATTTATTGCAATTAGCAAATAGAACATGCATAGGGCCACATAAATCAAAATGTATCATTCCAAGTTTTATACACGCTATAGAAGTGGAATCGTGAAAGGATTGTTCATTGTGATTTCTAATGATACAAGCATGACATTCCTCATTAGGGGAATTTTTAGGTCTGAAATGGGCCTCCTAAAGAAAATAATAAAATAATAGTTGTAATGCTAATTTATTGGCATAAATTAGGACATGATATTTTAACCATTCTAGAAGTTCTCAAACTTTGAAGACACTATTGTATGTAGGGAATCAGGCTTAGATTTATTGTCATTATAAATGAATAAAAAAAGTAATTTTTATCTTAGGAAATTTAGAACTAAGCTACTAAAGTTAACTGGTAAGAAATTTAGCAATCAGATTCTACGATTTTCAACTAATAAATTTAAGAAAGCATGAAAGAAATAATCTTGCTCATCTAAACTACTAAAGTTAACTAGTAAGCAATTTAGCAATTAGATTCTACGAATTTCAACTAATAAATTCAAGAAAGCATGAAAGAAAATTAAAGGAACTAATCTTACTCATCTAAACTACCCACACTTCTTGAAAGTACAATCACACAACTTAGTTCAAATCACTTGTTTGATCAAGCATACATTAATGTCCCATAGGTTATAGTTTCTTTGGGTTCATAACCTTACAATGGATGTCTCACCAGTATTTATCTCTTATCACCACAATTGAGTTCAAGTGTTAAAATGAAACAAAAATTCTCAAAAATGGAAACAATGTTTGATGCAACTCTATTTTTATGGATTGTGCATGCATTAGGGCCTTTTCTTAATAAATATACTCTCCTAATCTTTTACCTAATATCTCAATAAGCTTTTTTATCAAAGCATCCACTAATCTATGGAAATAAAGATCTACAATGCTTGACGGAAGTTTAACTTGATAGATTGTGCATGCATTAAGGCGTTTCCTTAATAGTTAGACTCTCTTAATCTTTTACCAATCTCTCAATAAGATCTATTCTCAAAATCATTTACTAATTGATGGAAATGCAAAGATGTTTTTCTTATGCACAACAATTTAACTATGATAATTAACAAAGTAACAAATCTTATAATTCAAATAGGGGATTATGAACAATCATAGATAAGAAAAACGCACAAATGAATAGATGGGCAAGATAATGGAAATTTCATGAAAGTAGAGACTTGCTTGTTTATGTAAATATAAAAATGAAATAAAAACACACGAAGGATATGTACCAATATCCACAACTATGAACAATAAGGAAAATGAGCGCTCACATTAAGACAATGGGGGACCTCCACACCTTAACTTATACAAAAAAAGATTACCAACAACTAAAACTTAAAGGACTACATATATTGATGGAAGTGAAGGTTGAAATAGAGCTTTAGCAAGGAATTTTGTGAATATATAGGTCACAATAAAAACCTGAAAGTTTGAAGTCTAAAGATTGGTTTGCAAGCTTCACTAAATTTCCATTTATACTGAAAAATAAAAGTAACTATTTATTCTAAGCATCCTTCTAGATGGGATTTGATCTCTCTCATGGCCAAAATCATGGAGAAATCTCGAATGCTCAGATTTGGGATAATTCCCTTCATAAACCATGTTTTAGTTAGCAAACCATCAACATTGACTCGAGCTCTACCCGTGTTTTATTGTTGAATCAAATGGAAACTAACGATTTGGGATCATGGGGAACAAAAATGTCTTTGATTTCATCCAACTAATCTACAAATAGCTAAACGAATGAGAAATTACAAAAAAAGATTATTTCTTGCAAAATATGGTAAGATTTAACATACATAAAATTTCATGAAATTTAAAAATTTAATGTTAAAATACCCTTAGAAGTGTCTTATTGATCAAAATAAGTGCAAAATGTAATAAAAGTGGCATAGGGTAAGTTTATTTAGGCCAGGACGTGGTGTATTTATTATGAAAAAATATCATCAAAATTTTTGGACTGACAATTGTAAAAATAAGAAAATAAGAGTTATGAAATTTTAAAGCAAAAGAAAGAAAACTACCTTTTTATTGTATTTTTTACTTATCTCCTTAGACACTTACTCAAATTTCAAGTGTGGGCACTCCCTGGATGTGGAATTCAATTCCTCGACCAACAAGTACCCATTATGCATACCTTTGAGTAGACCCACACCAAGAAAAATAGAAAGTATATGAAAAAGCATGTTTCTTGAAATTATATTCCACATCCAATGAGTACCCCCACTCTGGATACTTTTGAGTATATCAATACTAAGAAAAATTGAAAAAACATGAATATATGAGATTCTTTCAAAAAACACATTTTTTCATGTATTTTCGATTTTTTTTTTATGGGTCTACTCAAAATTATGCAAAGTGAGTACTTGTTAGATCACACACACTTGAAATTTGAGTAAGCGTATAAGGAGATAAGTTGAGAATACAATTAAAAATTAGTTTTCTTCTTTTCCCTCAAAAATATTTACCCCTATTGATGGCATCAACATCTTGAATCCTATTAGTTTTTTCAAATTTGGTTTTGTTAGTACATTTTTCCTTTTCAGTCCCATTTTTTACCTCAAAATTCCCCTAATGTCAATTTCCTAGGAATAGTAAGCAAACTAGAAACACCATTATTTTTCAATAAACGAAGGTTATTATAATTCATACGTTCAAATATAGCATTCCATAGAATACTAGATGGCATTGTACCCTCATTGTGATGAGAAAGGTATGCATAATTTTGTGCTAGAGAAAATGTCCCTTTTAACTTCATCAATAATTCATCGTCCACTCTAATCATGGAAACACATGTTGTCAAAAGCCTTCCTTATTTCTACTTTTCCATCAAATGTATGAAAGGAGTGGTCTTTCTGATGTACACAGTTTATAATAAATTTATTTACAACTTTGGAAGATAGAGTACATCATGTAGAATAAAATCAAGGAGTCTAGCAAGTTTAAGCTAGATGGTACCGAGTCCTAAGGGTTTGAGATTGGAACTATCTACAAAACACACTATGCCATCTACATTGTCACTGAAATCCTCAAAGAAGTCTCTTTGAAAGGTCATGTGACATGTTTCATGATGCAAATGCATAGGTCGAACACAAAATTTGACAAAGTCTGGACCAGAGCTTGCCAATGTGATGGAATGGTCACATGGTAATACTGGGAAAATATTTTTGTTAAGAAGTTTTAAATATATAATTTACGATTAAGCATTGATTTTTTTATTATAAATTAGTTAGAGAAGTTACTCATCTCGAAAGTTATTTTCTGTTATAAATTTTGTTTTTAGTTTCCCTTATTTTTGTGGAGAAGGGGAAATGATTCACATTTTTCGTGACTCTTAGTTGTCATAGTCAATTTTCTTTTTCGAGAATAAAGAATGAGTGCTTGGGAGGAGGAACTCGTTTTATTTCGCTGTAACTAGAGTGTCGAAGTTTGCAAACATGCCTATACTTTCCAATATGTGTGAATTGGAAGGTATTTTTGTGTGAATGGCGTGAATGAACAATGAAATATATTGTAATTTTGTGTGATGATTAAATGGTTTGAGATTAAATATTAACTATGCAATTAAACCAACTTATGAAAACCTATAGCTTGTTGAACCGATTTATATATAAAAAAATTAAACCCCGGTGTCTTTAATTGTTGTGATAATCTATTTACCTTTTGCATTCTTATTGTATCAATTTAAAATAAAAAATCCCCATGAAGGAATATGCATTGTGTTCTGCTATACTGAATATGTCATTTTTTTTAAAGATTTGGATGATATCAAACTCAAACAATGTACTATGTTTTGAATAGGACACTGTCAAATCATTTGACAACACAGGGCATTAAGGTTTTGGAAGGGATGCTGTGGAATCATTTGATAGTGTAAAGCATTGAGGTTTTGGAAGGGACCTTTCCAAATCATTTGACAACGCAGGCTTTTACTCATTTTTCCCAGAAATCGCTAAATTGAATTTTGGACAATGTGTTGCCAAATTCTTCTGTAGCGAGTTGCAAAAGAAAATTGGAGGATTGTGTGTCAGTGAAAAATCTCCTTTTTTCCTTCCCGTTGTACCAATTTGTGGTATCATAGAAAACCTTTTGCATAGTTGATATTATCTACAATGTAAGAGAATATGGCTATGCGAGTCAAGGAGGAAAACTCGTGGTCACGCAGAGTGTTTTCACCTTCTGAAAAAAGTGTTCTAGTTGTAAAAATAGTGCAAAGGAGTAGAGATGTTTTCAGCCATCTTCCAAGCCATATAAGCACGATAATCCCAAATCAGATCCCCTCCGAAGGAATTTTCTTTGAACAAGATTTCCAACGGTATGTGGAAGTCCCAGAATGGACTTCTGGATCAAAATTTAGAGCAAGTGGAAGTTTTGCCTCTCAAACCCAGAAGACAAAGGGAAAACTTGAAAAATTTATAAGTTTGAGTTCGTGTCCATCTGCCACGTGTCTAATCGATAATCAACGATCAAAAGCGAAGGCATATGGTACATCATAGATTTGGAAAGGATCAATAGCGGAGGTTGGAGCAGGTCTGCGATCAACGATCGCCGATATCGCGTATCTCCTCTTCCATGCTTATGAATGATGTTCACAAGTCAATTAATGGTTACAGTGAAGGATGAAGTTTTATTTGGGTTATTTTAAGTTTTTATATTATATATTTGAATATTTTTTATTATATATATATAAATATATATATATATATATATATATATATATATATATATATCACATTTAAAACTTTTATTGTATGCAAGGTATCATATCAATAAAAATATATGAGGTGATATTTTGCACTAATCAATATTTTTTACCTTTGTAATTGTGTATCACATCCTCAAAACCTTTGAATGAGTTGTTGTTAATTACCTTGGACTCAACATTGTTTCACACACCACGAAAGTTTTTGCGTGTGGCATATCACACCACATAATTTTATGGTTTGATGCATCACACTACCCAAACTTTTCTCGACCACATCAACCAAAAAATTGTTTCCATATTTCCTCCAAGATTTGCTTTGACATGAAACTCACTTGACTACGATAATTAATTAAATCTTGCCATGTGTCCTTTGGATCTTGTGGCTTTTAGTTGTATCACATGAAGATTATTTTTGTGTAATTTTTTATTTTATCACATGCAAATAACTTTCATGCAATACACTTTAAATTCCTAATATGACCTTAAAACATATCCATATTTGTTCCCAAGTGTTTCTAAATACTGGAAACACTCCTTTGAAGAACTCAATAGTTCACACAAGCATTAGAAGAAGGCTCTCAGACAAATATCCGATCCTCCTAAAGCGTAGAAATAATGTACTAGTATCGTATAATGGGATAATTACACAAAAGGGAAAGGCTTTATCTCAAGAGTGCATTTCTTTTGAGCACTAATAAAAAAAATTCTTTCAAGGCCAGCTTGGAAAACCCAAAAAATTCTAGGCCCCTTAATCATAACATGCATGGTCGATGTATCTAGTTAGGTCAAGGCACCATCTCATCCACTCATGTGAGAGTCATACATAGAGATATATGCATATTTATATGGAAGGGTGCTGCTCCTTTCTTTTCAAGGATTCATAGGCACGTAAATAAACATCCTTTGACTTCCATGGTTCATCAAGTGAACTATAAGGTTATTTGGTTTGGTGTTTAGTGTTATATATATATATATGTGTGTGTGTGTGTGTGTAGATATAGAGATATATATATAGTAGATACAGAGATATATATTATATATATATATATATATATATATATATTATATATATATTTATATATATATTATATATATAGATACACGGATATATATATTATATATATATGGAGAGAGAGAGAGAGAGAGAGAGAGAGAGAGGTTATTTGGTTTGGTGTTTTAGTGTTATCTATCTATCTATCTATATATATATATATATATATGTAGAGAGAGAGAGAGAGAGAGAGAGAGAGAGAATTCTTAATAATGAGATTAATAAGGAAAATAACAGTTTATTTCATGGTTTAAATGTAACTATAAATTGTCTAGATAAACTTTCACAATTAAATTGATATAATAAACACCTAAAGGATCTAAAGAGTATTACATGTACATAGGAACCATAGATAATCTTATGGAAGTCCATAACTAATTAGATTATTTTTCCTAATGAGGAATTTGATTAGGCTTCTTGCCTTGGGTAATTCTTTTCCCTATAATGATTCATCAAGAAAACATAATCATGCCATTATAATAAAGCCTTATTTGAAATTTATCTCGTGAAGTCATTGTTGTAATTAAATTTTCTACCTCCATAACACCTCTCCTCCCATTATATAATTACAACCATATTATGAATCCAACTTATGCCCATAATCTTTTGACTTGATACAAATCATGCTTGTAGTAGTAACTAACATAATACAAGCCACACTTTCCCATAATTCAGTTACACTGGCACCAATACATATGTCATGTATAATATATTTTCTCAAAGGTTGTAACTTTAAGTTTTTAGGGAGTAATACATCTAGTTGGTAATTCAATTTAGGATTCTAATCTTATCAACTTTAACCAAAGGCACTCAAAAAGGATTCATCTAATATAAGACCCATGAAAAACATATACATGAAATTCAACTTAAATTTCTAGGACAACAAGAAAAAAATTCCACACATGCAATATATTCCCTTCATATATTCTACTTCACTTAATGTCATCTCACATCAAATTTCATGTGAGATACATAAAATGCATGGAATATATGTAAACTTTAATCAAGATAAAATAACTTATCTAAAATTGGAAGCTATCAAACAATTGACTAAGGATGAGCACTTCTCCACCCAGCTATAGGTTTTGTTGCACTGGTTATTTCTACAACCAGCCACCCCTTAGAAAGACCATGATATCATTAGGGGGAATTTGGGTGTCACTCAAAAAATTTGGTAAAAGGATTAATCTCTTGTTGTATCCGCTGCAACAACCCCTCCAAAATTTCAAGTTCTTCAAAATTTAGGATCCCCTTTTACCCTACAAGAGTTTCCCACATCCTTAGAATCTGTTGAAGAGCTTGAGAGACCAGAAAAGCCTCGTAAGAACCCAACGTTTTCTTCCAAGTGAAGCAAAGTCACAACCTAGTCCAAGTCATGTCGTTGCAGCTACATAATGTGACCTTTCCTTCGCATGCGACTAGTGCGACCCATGCGACTCGGTCAACCTAAGTCACATAGGTCGCATAGGTTGGATCTCTAAAACTTGAGACCCTTGCAACCACGCGACTAATGGGTTGCTGGGTTGCAAGGTTGCAATTCGCATCCATCGTGACCACGCGACACTTGTGACCTAGCGACCTTTGGAGGTTGCAAGGTCACATATGTCATGAGATTGCAATCCTTCCCCACTCAGGGACTTGCAACCCATGCGACCCCCACACATGTGACCAAAACTATATATAGCAAGTCGTCCATGACTCATTTAAATGATTCTTTGGTCACACGAGAGACGAGGGAGACTTGCGACCAAGGCACGTACACATTTTCTCCAAGTAGGCAACCTTTCCTCTTCCCCTGTAATCATTTTCTCCATCCAATTGTCGTCCTCTTCCATCCTGATCCTACACATTCCCTAAGGGTCTTTTTATCTTCATTTCGATCTAAGTCTTCACCTCAAACCTCAAAGCAATGCCTTTGGCCACATGTAATCCCTTTTTCCAAACTCACATCCATTCCTCGCCCTTAGCCACCCCTTTTTTCTCCTGTGATCATGAACATTTGGCCTTGTGGAATTCCATACATATCCTTGAGTCTTAAGTTGCACTTTTAACTTTCTTAATCAACCGGTCGCATGACCCACAACCACAATAGCCTAAATCTTGTGACTGTCGTGACCTTGCGACACATGCGATTGATGCGACCTTGGGACCCCGCAATCGGTGTGAACTCGTGACCGGTGTGACCTTGCGACCAATACGGTACCCGCGAATTGTGACTCCTATACTTAGTCGCTAAGTCGCGCTTCCAATCTTGCGACCCCTGCGACCGCTTTCCCTTGTGACCTGCTTGAAGACCTCCTCGCAACATTTGGAACTGATTTTATTTAAGAAGTCTTTGTTATTTCTTTTTTATGTTGTCACTCTCAACATGGGATTGTTTCTTCGACATGCTAGGTGACATAGATCTCGAGTGCATCTCTATCTTGTTGAAAATAGCAACAAGAAATGCTAAAAATAACACTACTATAAATAGAATTTTGGGATACATTCCAATTTTAGTTAGTCCTTGAAATAAAATTGAGAATTAAAATTCGAATTTGATCTTACCAACTGTTTGTAAAATAATTAATTAATTGATCTTGAGTTAATTAGTTGTAGGAAATCAAGCATGAAGTCTATGTGAAAACATGCAATAGTTTCTCCATTGATTGAGGAAGTTATCCCTTGATTAAGGAGATCGGGATGAGTTGTACTTTGAGTTGTAATTAGTTAGATCAGTTATATGAGTTAAGTCCAGTTAGATTAGTTCCAACAGTTTGTGGAACTGATTGTGAGTTCAGTTAGTTAATGCATGCATGCATGTAACTGTTGCACTTCGGATAACTGAATATTCTCTCATAAATGACTCATGCATGTCAGTTCAGTCAGATACCCAGTTGAGATCAGGTGATGGGACAATGTACTATCAGTTGCAAGAATATTCCATTGAGGATATCTCTTGCATGTAGAAGGAATTCATTCCTTAGAGATTGCATAGTTACTTTTGAGTTTGATGAGTTGTGTGAGAGGCCAATTCACACAGGTTGCAGCATTGGACCCCAAGAGAAACTGCGCAAGGAAATAGGAGGCTTGGAGGGCTGAGGGAAGGCATATGTTGTGTCTATTCAGTCTATGAGATGTATTGTAGGATTGTACTGAGAGTTGGATAGCTTGTGAGCTAAAGCTTTGTGTAATACGGACATATTTCCACTTGTATGATATTACAGAGATCGGGGTTTTTAGCTGAGGATTTCCCTAGAGTATTCTTCTGTGTTCATGTGTGATTGCTTTCTCATTCTTAGTTATATGTGTTCTATTTGATCTTTCTCAAAATCGATTAAGCTTCCGCAAGTTTGTTGTAGAAGTAGATCTAGTATCTTGCTTTAGTATATTGCATAATTTGTTGATCTACAGTGAGAAATTATCCATGGTATTGGAGCAAAGGTGATCAAAGCGAAGAACAATATACAAAGAAGGGAGAAGTCCAAATGTTGAATTTTCTGATTATAGAATTCAAATTCTTATCACATCTCAAATTTCATAATGGTATTCAACGGTTTAAGACTCGAGTATGCCCTTGATGGCAACTCAAATTATATAGTCTGGAAGGATCACATGGAAGCTGTATTAGAGGAAAACGATCTAAAGGACTTCATTGATCAAGAAGTCCCCAAGCCAATAGCGGCTAATGCTACAAAATTGTTAGAATGGAAGAAATGTGTGGCTAGAGCGAGGAGAATCCTTCTGGAGGGAGTTCAAGACCACATAGTCTTGAGTCTCCATGGGAAGGAGACACCATTTTCAATGTGGAAAACATTGAAAGATCTATATCAGAACAATAACAATAAGAGGAAGTTGGTACTGAAAGACAAGCTTCGGAAAATCAAGTGTGAAAAGGGCGACACGATCTCTACATATCTGAACAAGCTCACAACCTGCAGGGACGAGATTGGAAGTGTAGGGATCATGACAGCTGATGATGACATGGTGAGTCTTACTCTCCTAGGTCTTCCTAAGAGCTAGCATAGCTACCAAGACTCGGTAAATGGAAGAGATAAAATGCCAGATTGGGAATGAATTTGGCCGGATTTGATGCAGGAGGAGATAAGAAGAAGCACCAGAGATGGATCTTCATCAAAACAAGATGATGAAGAAAATTTAGCCTTAGCGAGTAAGGCGAGGAACGGGAAAGGGAAGGCGTCCCATTCCAAATCCAGTTCTTCCCATGGTGGGAAGAAGATTGACAAATTGAAAGTGAGATGCTTTCATTTTCATGAGGTGGGCCATTATGCTACGAATTGTCCACGGAAGAAATCCAATAAGGGATCCTTGAAGGGATCAGATGGTGAGGCACTGGCCTCACAGTTCAAATTGGATTTCTCCCTCATCGCATGCATGGTTTCATCCATGGTGGGATGTGTTTGGTACCTGGACAGTGGAGCTTCATTCCACATGGTCGGCAATAAGAATCTTTTCAGTACTTTGGAGGAGAAGGATCTCCAGATGCAGATCGAGATGGGCGATGATGGAAAGTACCATGTTTCAAGTGAAGGTATGGTTATGTTTCAGAGGGAGCATGGAGCTCCTCTCACCCTGACTGATGTAAAGTATGTACAAGGTCTGAAGAATAATCTTGTGTCCATCGCTATGTTAGAAGACAAAGGCTATGATGTAGTCTTTAGTAAAGGAAAGGTATTCTTGAGGCATATCGGCACAGGATAGACCAAGAGGATTGGGATTTGAGTAAAGAATCTCGACAAGCTTGAGGTAGACGACTGTGCTACATTGAGTTTCAAAGAAAAGTTGGTGCAGAGCCAAGATGTTGGCGAGCTATGGCATAGAAGATTGGTCCACTTGCACCATGGAGCCTTGAAGATCATGCAACAGATTTCTACCAGACTTCCCAAGGGAAAACTGGAGCATACGAATACATGCAAAGGTTGTACCTTGGGTAAGTATGTGAAATCTTCCTTTTAGGATCGGGACAGTAGAGCTGGAGCAATCCTGGAGTGAGTTCATACAGATGTGTGTGGACCATTCTCTACAGCCTCCACCACTAAACAAAGGTACTATGTTATTTTTATTGATGGTTTTTCTCGTACATGTTGGATCTACTTTATGTAGAAGAAGGATTAGACCTTCTCAATGTTTTATGAGTTTAAAGCCTTGGTAGAGAATGAATCTGGAAAGAAAAGAAGGGCCTTGCTTAGTGAAAATGGTGGAGAGTATGTCTCCCAATAGTTTAAGGACTTCTGTGTAGGAGAAGGAATTAAATGGGAGTTGACGACACCCCATAACCCACAACAGAATGGGGTGGCTGAAAGGAAGAATAGATCGATTGTGGGAGTCGCTCAAGCGATGTTGCATGACCAAAGCCTACCACTTCATTTGTGGGTTGAGGCATGTAATACAACAGTATACTTGTAGAACAGAAGCCCGCACTGTATACTGGGAATGAAGACGCCAATGGAAGCCTTTTCCGGGAAGCGACCACATGTGAGTCACTTCAGGATCTTTGAATCATCGGTTTATTGCCATGTGACCCAAGATTCCCAGAAGAAGCTAGATACAACATCTGAGTTGGGGATACTTGTGGGGTACACTGATACACCCTACAACTATGGGGTGTTTCTGCCTACCAGTCAGAGGACAGCGGTACGCATAGATCTAAAGTTCGACGAGTAGAAAGCCATGCGAGTATCACTTGAGAGGGAGCTCAAGTTGCATGCAGAGGAGGAACTTTCAGTTCCTAAGGAGGAGGAGCCTTAGACAACCACATGCAGAGGATCTGGGAGTGGAGACATCCACTCATGCTGAGTCTTCCACAGATGGGTAGAAATGCTCAAGGGAAGCTGAAAATTTGATGTTGGATGCGTGAGAGAATGTGGGACATCCATCTTCTCAGCATAGACAGAGGAGGTCACTCGATCGGTACACTAGTTACATGGCCCCTGTTGAGGAGTGTATAGTGTCTGAACCTTCTTCATTCGAGGAGGCAGTGCAGCAACCGATCTGGGTTGATGCGATGGTGGAGTACAACTCCATCGTTTGGAACTGTGTTTGGGATGTTGTCCCAAGACCTCAGGACAAGTCAGTGATGAGTTCCTAATGACTTTACAAGGTAAAGCAGGCAATTGATGGCAGTGTTGAGAAACATAAGGCAAGTTTGTTGCCCATGGTTTCTCACAGGTCGAGGGGATCAATTATGATGAGACTTTTGCTCCTGTAGCAAAGTACTCATCTATCAGATCGATGTTGGCACTATTAGCTCAGATGGGTTGGAAGATCCATTAGATGGATGTGAAGATTGTGTTCCTCAATGGGAAGATTGAGGAAGAGGTCTACATTGAGCAGCCGGAAGGTATTGAGACCTTCGATCGTGAGTCGCATGTGTGCCGACTCAAGAGGGCTTTGTACGGGCTAAAGCAAGCACCTCGTGCTTGGTACACCAGGATCGACAGCTATTTCACCGGGTTGGGCTTCACCATGACTGAAGTAGATGTGAACCTTCACCACATCATGGTAGAAGGTAAGCCATTGATCATCATTCTTTATGTCGATGATCTGATTTTGACAGGTGATGATCGGTTGATCAAGTCTTACAAGGAGGACCTTGCAAGAGAGTTCAAGATGAAAGACATGGGTCTTATGCACTAATTTCTAGGCATGGAGGCAAAAGGATGGGGAAGTGTTTGTGTCTCAAGGAAAGTATGCCAATGAGATACTTAGGCGGTTCCACATGGAGAAGTGCAAGCCCATGTAGACTCCTCTAGCTGGTAACTGGAGGAAGGAGGGTGCTATTTCAGGTGAGGTAGTAGCTGCTACTGTTTATCGGTAGCTTGTGGGTTCACTGATGTATCTAGCGAACACACGACCATACTTATACTTTGCAGTGAACTAGTTGAGTCAAGTTATGGTTTAGCATACCAAGTTATTTTGGAAGGCAGGGAAGCATGTGCTGAGATACCTCAGAGGCACATCTCAGTATGGATTGTCGTATAGACAGAAAAAGGGAGTGAAGCTTTAGGGCTTCACAGATGCAAATTGGGTAGGGAGTCCATCAGACTGGAAGAGCACTTCTGGAGGAATCTTCAACCTTGGTTCAGCTGCAGTTTCCTGGTACAACAGGAAACAGAGGTTAGTTGCACTTAGCTCAGTAGAGGCTGAATACATGGCTGCCAGTCAGGCAGCATGCGAGGCCATTTGGATGCAGAAGATTCTAGTGGGATTGTTTGGTCAGAGGAAGGATCCAACTGTGATCAATTGCAATAATCAGAGTTGTATCAAACTCTCTGAGAATCCAGCTTTTCATGACAGATCCAAGCATATTGATATCCAGTATCATCATCTTCGATACTGTGTGGTATAAAGGATCATGTTGTTGCTGTATGTTTCGACTGAGGAATAGATTGCAGATATTTTGACTAAGGCATTGTCAAAATGCATGTTCGAGTTCCACAGAGATAGTATTGGGGTGACTGATAATCCCTTTCTTGTTGAGAGGGAGTGTTGAAAATAGAAACAAGAAACGCTAAAAATAGAAGTGCTAAAAATAGCATTTCAGGATACATTCCAATTTTAGTTAGTCCTTGAACTAAAATTGAGAATTAAAATTCGAATTTGATCTTAGCAATTGTTTGTAAATAATTAATTAATTCATCTTGAGTTAATTAGTTCTAGGAAATCAAACATGAAGTCTATGTGAAGACATGCAACAATTTCTTCATTGATTGAGGAAGTTATCCCTTGATTAAGGAGATCAGGATGAGTTGTACTTTGAGTTGT
The DNA here is from genome assembly GCA_000404065.3 of Pinus taeda. Lineage (NCBI taxonomy): Eukaryota > Viridiplantae > Streptophyta > Pinopsida > Pinales > Pinaceae > Pinus > Pinus taeda. Next base: position 91,975 of record APFE030464730.1, on the reverse strand, counting down.
AAATAGTTAGCTTAGTTATCTGAGTTAAGTCCAGTTAGATTAGTTTCAACAATTTATGGAATTGATTGTGAGTTAGTTAGTTAATGCATGCATGCATGTAACTGTTGCACTTCAGATAATTGAATATTCTCTCATAAATAACTCATGCATGTCAGTTCAGTCAGAGACCCAGTTGAGATCAGGTGATGGGACAATGTACTATTAGTTGCAAGAATATTCCATTGAGGATATCTCTTGCATGCATAATGAATTCATTCCTTGGAGATTGCGCAATTACTTTTGAGTTTGATGAGTTGTGTGAGAGGCCAATTCACACAGGTGGTAGCATTGGACCCCAAGAGAAACTGTGCAAGGAAATAGGAGGCTTGGAGGGCTGAGGGAAGGCATATGTTGTGTCTATTCAGTCTATGACCTGTATTGTAGGATTGTACTGAGAGCTGGATATCTTGTGAGCTAAAGCTTTGTGTAATCCAGACATATTTCCACTTGTATGATATTACAGAGATCAGGGTTTTTAGTTGAGGCTTTCCCTAGAGTATTCTTCTATGTTCACATGTGATTTCTTTCTCATTCTCAGTTATATGTGTTCTATTTGATTTTGCTCAAAATCGATTAAGATTCCGCAACTTTGTTGTAGAAGTAGATCTAGTATTTTGCTTTAGTATATTGCATAATCTATTGATCTACAGTGATAAATTCTACACATCTTCTCTTTCAAAGATGAGATGGCACCCCCAACTACAAATACTGCTCGTAAAAGCTTAGGAAGTAGTTCATTGGAGATCTATCAGTATGAGGAACCACCCATCTATGGAGACATGACTTGCAATATGAGTAAGATTACAAGGCTCTCCTGGTACAACATCTATGAAGAGTTTGCCAAGCTAGACATGCTAGAAACCCAGGAAGATTTCTGAGTGTACCTAAATGTCAAGAGGTATAAACTCCACATGATAGTGTCATACCCTCCTATCTTCCCATGTGCTGAAACTATCGATTGGGTCCTGCAGAACACAAATACAAATTCATGGATGGTCAAGGACCATACTGGCTCACCCTTAGATCTTCTGTTGATATTTCCACTTACTACAAGCTCCCTGAGAAGAAAAAACCTTCAATACCTTGTGGCTCTCTGACTTTGTGACGCCGAACAAATACATCCAGAGGGAATGGTGGCAAGACCCATCTAAATTCTGGGTTAGTGCAGATCAAATGTACAAGACATAAGGGCTAAGAAAAGTCTACCAACTGATTACCACCATGATGTGCCGCTTGTATGGAAAAGTAGACTATGACGTATTCCACATTACTTGGGTCCCTCTCATGTATGTTGTCGTGTTAGACCCCTATACTACTAGTGTAACCCCTTATTGTTATTAGTACAACCCACTTATTATATTGATGTACCCATGTAGTGCCCATATTGTTACTATTGTGCCCCATAGAAGCCACTATTTTTATTATTATTGCCCTTACATTATTATTGTTATGTAGGCTCTGATTATGTTATGACCCCTTAGACTCCTATATATTAGAGAGGAGTCTTTTCATTTGAATCATCCAAGAATTGTTCATTTAAGTAATGTAAGGGAGGTTTCCCCCTCGAAGAGGCTGAATTCTAAGGCGTTGATCTATCTTTTCTATCTTTTCTTGAGCTGGTTTCATAACATTTGGTATCAGAGCTTTGGATTCTAGGGTTTCGCTGCTCCAAACAGGTCATCGTGGCATTTTCGATATAACTTTTTTTCAGCGACGTTTCAGAAGTTGAAAAAAAACCCATTTGAGAAGACATCGCGCTAAATCTCGGGTCCGAATTTCAGAGCTTTTTGCGCTATAGTTGCGGAGATATGATTTGAGGAAGTTGGTCTTTTCTCAGACTCCTGAATTACATTCCAAACAGGTGACCTGGGGAAATCATCATAACTTTCTCTCTGAGCATTGGATTGAAATTTTGTAAGAAGGTACAGAAAGAGGACAGACTATAGTTTTCGTGTATATATTTTTCAGAGTGAAGGGTAGAAACAGTGACTCGTGGCACGTCGTACAAGTTTGCTCTACTGAATAAGTATATAATCAGGTCACTGTGGGAGATTTGGCATAACTCTTCATTGGAGAATCCAATTGGGGTCAGACTGGTGGCATTGGAAAGAGGACACAGAGGGCTACCGCAGGTCGTAATTTCATAACTGGATGATCTGAATTACAGAGATACATCAAAGGCAATATCGAGCTCCTACAAAGTGAAAAAAGGTGTGTGTATTTTTTTTAAATGTTTGCTTAAGCCTGGTTTGAAAAATTATTTTGAATGAATTCAAAGGGCATAGTGAAGCATTATTATCAGTAATTGATGCCCTGAAGAAAGAAAATGGAAACACCTAGTAGGCTACCTGAAAGCTCTAGCATGACTCATGAAGGAGTGGAATAAATGCAACATGATATATCAAAATTACGAGACCAAGTGCAACAAGTGTCACTTGCACAAAAAGGAACAAAATCTAAAATGGATTGTTTAAAGAAAGGTGTAGAAGCTAAGATGAATGATGTGGAAGCTAAGATGGATGATTTGAAGATAGATTTGAAGACAGACATGGAAGAATTGAAGATAAATATGAATAAGTTGCTACAAGAAAGGGTCACTAAGGGTGAAGGGGTAGTAAAGAAAACTCATGATGAGAACAAAAGAAATGTTAATCATGATTCCATAGACTCCAATGTTGGATCGAAGACCCACCATATTCCAAAAATCGATATGAGGAAGTTTGATGGCAAGGATCCCGCAACATGGATATTACAGATGGAGCAATTTTTCGATCTCAATAATGTGCAAAACACACAAAGGTACGTATGGCAACTTTATATTTGGAACCAAATCAGTTTGTATGGTATCAATGGCTTTGCTCTCGTAAACAATTTATCACTTGGGCAATTTTTACGGAAGAATTGATAGCACATTATGAGGATACAAAAAGCAACACTTTTTTTAGCCAATTGATAAGTCTCAAACAAAAGGGTTCAATAATGGAGCACATTGAGGAGTTCCAAAAATTAAACATAAGGGTAAAAAATATTCCAGAGGAGCATAGGATTGATGTGTTCATAGGGTCTTTAAAGGATAATATCCAACATGATGTTCGCCTTTGGGAACCTGATTCATTAGAGAAGGCATTCAGGTTAACAAGAAAATGGAAAGCAAAATTATGGCAACCAGGAAGCATACCACTCACAACTATAAAGATGGAAGTGTTTTCCCTAGTCTTCCACAACCTATAAGGTCAACACCACAACAATTGGAAGAAAAAAGAGCAAAAGGGCTTTGTTACAGTTGTGATAGTAAATACACTAAAGGTCATAAGTGTTCTGAGAAGAAATTATTCTACATAGCTTGTGAAGAGGAAGAAGAAAAGGAGCAAGAAAGGTCAAAAGAAGAGGATATACACCATGAACAAAGCCTAGATGAAGAACAAATGAATCCAACGATATCTTTTAATGCATTGGCAGGAATTAACACTCCTCAAACCATCAAGATAGAAGGACAAATCAAGAAGAAAAAGGTAATAGTGTTGATTGATTCAGGAAGCACCCACAATTTTATTCATTGTAAGGTAGCAATAGAATTGAATTGCTTCCTATATCCAGCA